>JARSSU010029023.1:0-26722 GCA_029619165.1 Eurosta solidaginis | reverse complement strand
TATGTTAACAGTGTGTAATACACGACTAGATTCTCTCAATTTTCTTGTTTATTCTTGAAATTAGAGTTTTAAATAGGGCATTGTCTCATCATTAACAGAACAGTTTTTTCGTAGTTTTAAGACCTAGCGCGTTCTCCAGTTCTCAACGAAAATGGGTGTCAGTATCACGAAGCAGATGTTGTTGTTGTATGTTGAGAACAGTCGCGATCGCTCTTTGCAAGAACAAAAACTACGAGACAGTGAAAAGCTTGCCTGATTTGAGTCCGGTGGTGCTGGATTTATAATGACGCGGTTGCTTTCGTCTGAGTGTACTGTGTGAGACTTCGGAGAATAAACTCATTTTCGAGTCAGACAGCGAGCTAACAGATACCATCGAGCGAGTAGCTGGTGGTGTTGGGAAGTACCTGCGTCATATTTAGACACATCGGTAATTTTTTGTGCAAATTTGAAGACACGTGGCTAGGAGCGGTTTTTCATTGTGGTCGCTTACCGCGGCAGAAGTGGTTAAGTGATTACACGTAGAAGCTTTCTGTGGAGATCCCAATGTGAGACGCAGACTAGGATTGCCTAAAAGTCGCATGGGAGGCGTGTGTCTCACGTGGGAGTCACAGCACCAACGTCACGTCTAAGAACAATACAATTCTGCAGCTGCCCTCCAGTATTTCCAGCGTTTATAGCTTGTTTCTGGAGAACAATATACACCCTGATTCACTCAAAAGAGGTTTGCTCGACTGACAATGTGTTTGATAATTGCAGCCATATTTCTCCTAAATCGAATTGCATATATGTAATACTCCTATATTGCTACAAAAGGCTAGGTACATTCCCAAACATCAAAGTGCCGATATATTGCTGTTTAAACGTTTTTGTGTTTGTATTCAAAACATCATTGCGAGCATGTTCTATTAGCAATATAGGAGTATTATACATATGTCGAATTGAACATCTAGTAGTAGAAATAGCAAATCAGTTTACAAATACCCGATAAGTACTGAACTGCCTAATTCCTTACAACATTTTTAATTTTATTGATGAATTGATACCTATGTCATGGTCTGTTAGTGTGTCTGAACATAGGTTTTGATGAACAAGTATATGACACCAAGACTTCAAACCACACACTCGACTATGTAAATCGATTCACGTAAAAATGTCTTTAGTAAATAATGGGATGCCATAACGAAATGTACTCATTGGACATGTTAACTTATTCACTCCTTTATTACCTATGCAATGATCATTACTGTGGCTGACACAAAGGTTTATGAAAAGTACAGACACCAAGGAATCGTGCGCTTTCGTAAACCTATGAACATGACGAACCTAAAACAATTAAAAATTCATCGTTCAAATTCAAAAACTCGACTAGTAAATCGATTCACGTAAAAATGTCTTTACTAAATAATGGAGATTCCATAACGAAATTTGATCATTGGACATGTTAACTTATTCACTCCGTATGTTCGGAACATTCGTCCTTCATTTAAGAGTTGGGAAATCGGTTTATATTGGAATATTATATATATATTTATTTGATATATTGGTACCACTCGTTTGATACTACGAACATGTTCCGAATATTCTAAATTAACGGTTTATCTGGAACACTTCATGAATACTTAACGGAAAACAGCTTTCGGGAACTTCAGAATAAAAAGGTGAATACTCCCTGTGTAGCCGGACCGCAAAAAAGCTTAACTCTTCTGTCAAAGTCAATGCCGAAATATAAAGTTCTAACACAAGAAGCCCTTTCTTTTAATTTTATTTTTTTGTCTGTTCATTGCGACTGCTAAGTAGAGTATCACCCCATGTCGGCTGCCTGTTCAAAATCGTCCTATCTCAAAATATTTTTCAAAAACTTCCCATTTCAGGATTTGTCGCAAAAACGCCCTATATTAGAATTAGATTGAGGAGTGCCTTATCCCAGAATGCTTTTCATTAACTCCCTCTCATGTCAAAATGAATTGAACTTATGCTCATATAGAGAGTTTTTGAAACAAATTTTGAGATACTGTATTTTTGAATAAACTCTAACGTACGGCATTCTTCAAACAAATTCTGAAAGAATGACCAAACCAAAATGACCCTTTATCAATTCACGAAATATTTAGTAGAAAATTAATTATTTCCTCCAAAACCTGTTGGCATTTTTAAATTTATTATCACTACTAAGATACTTTTCTACTACAATTTTTCGCTGAAGGGGATTGAATTATTCCATGTTTTCCTTACTTCGTAAAAACAACCCGTCCAGATTTTTCAATTTGGGAATGCCAAAGCTCTGTCATCATTGGAGAACCATGGTGGAATCACCAGGTGAAGTAAATAAAAAAAGACAGAAGATGTCCGCTATTTGAAACGGTAAGGATGTATTTTCGACGGTCAGGAGTGGGTAAAATTTTTACCTTCTTTGAAAAATAGGAGTAGAAAGCTGCGAAAGCCATTACAGAAACTGCTTTTTTCAACATATCATTGCCACCTAACGCAAATGCAAAATTGAATACAAAGGACCAGTGGGAGTTTACATTGCTTTTAGGATCGAAACAATAAGAATTCAATTGGCCACTTAAATTGTGATGAGCAGTAAAATTCGATGTATGCGGCCAAAGTAAACTGACCTCAACTTCAACTGCAGTTGACACTTTTATTCAAAACCCGGACATAAAGAAACATGTATTATTCATATGTAGTACATATGCACGCCATTTATTTAGTAGAACTTTTAGGCCTTTTGCGGAACTTAAATGGGTTTGGGTTCGATGAAAAGTTTTACAGTCACATTTGGAGTGATCGTGATACGCTTAAATGTGTTTCCATCCCCTAAAATTCATTGACATGTTCATCTGCTTTGTTGATTTGTCTTTCAGAGTCGGGAGTAAAACATATGCTCTTCTAATATATTGTTACGAATATTAGCATCTCTAAGCCGATGCTAAGCAGCGCCTTGTATGCACATCCGTAAATCAATCATTATGTATCTACATAAAAGAATCAATCATTATGTCTACACATATGTACGTACACGCAGCGGAGAAGAGATGCACAAACACATGCAGATATCTTATCTGAGATGCTCCCGAAAGAATGCTATTGTAATTGTGGAAGTGTCGCTCACAAATACGCGCGCATATGAGAAGCTATACACGTGCATCTGTAGTTATAATTATATGGCATTAACTAAGTAAATTCTGGAAGCGCCTAGAAGATGCAACGAGGAAATCACAGAGTATAAAAGCACCAAAAGTAGAGGCGCTAGAATCAGTTTCGATTAAGCACGCTATCTGTCGGGCAATAGTAGAGTTATTTATTGTGAAGTACTTGAATAAAGGCCATTTTTGCATTATTAAATATTGGAGTTATTTATTCAACAATTTAGTGATTCGAACTTAGCAGAAGGTTGCAAATAAGAGGATTTGCAGTAAAATCGTTACAATATAATAAAAAAACATAATCAGAAAATCAGAACGAAAAGGAACTTTACGAAACCAAATATGCATAACACACAAATTAATATAGAGACAGAATGTCTCAATTGTGTTGTTAGCATAGAAATGACATAAACTGAAATAGGCAAGTAAACAAATACAAGCAGTTTCACCTTGGGATTCGCGTTTCGAATCTCGGTGAAATCTTTGATAACATGATGATAATTACGTGGGGTTTTCGAAATAGTACCATCGCAATATGACAGTAAATGTTCTTTCTTTTCAGTTTCTCCTATAAAACATAATAATTGAATATACAATTTTTACAAGCCGGTGTTAAACTCATGAATTCTTAAATATTTAAAATACCATTGTTTTAGCGAAGTATTTTCAAAATAAGGTATAATACGACAATTTTGGTGTTCTTGTAGGAATGAGAAAAATATTCTTTGAAAGTCTTCAGCAGCACTGTACAGGGAAGATCCTTGGTTTAATATGACGTGAATGCAAATAGTTTGTTTTAAACAAAGACCTGTTTTCAATTTTAATGGGAACAAATAAACATATATGTGACCCGCCTATGAAAGGGTGCTTATGACTCGAAAAAACTACTACTACTAAGAAACTGAAGAAATGCATTGTTTATCTTATTTAAGCCACCTTTATCATAAGCCACCTTCATAAGCTGGGTCACATATGTATAATGAAACCATCAAAAATATGGACGTATTAGTTTAGCACGGCCTTACTTATGGAAACCCACACCAAAGATACCCAAATGATGAATCTCTGTAATTAAATCCAGTAAAGGGTCCATCGATATTCACCTAATAGTTTATGTGAAAAACGTACTAAAAGTGACATATTTTTACTCGTGAAAAATTCAAAAGCAACACTTTTTCGAGGACAACATTGGTGAAAAATTTTCAGCTTTCCGAATGACAGAACAAAAGAAGAATTTAGAGCAAGACAATTCATGGCTTACTTCACCTGGTTATTCCACCATGTTGGAGAACAAACCTCTAGTAATTGAATCATAGATATACACACAAGGGTAAAGTTTAAAAATTGTATGAAAGAACTTTTTTCCTTACTCAGAAATTTCTGTGTGTACAACATATATCTCCTATACAACGGATTTTCGGAAAGAGGGTTTGCGTCATTTCTTCCCCATTTTATTAGCTAGAAGTTTAAAATTTCACAGGACTTGACTGCAAAAATTGGTTAGATCGGATCATCTTAACAGCCAGAAGCTTGAAATTAGACATACATTAGCCGCCATTTTTGCAAGCTAGTGGAAATAAAATGCTAGGTAGATTAAGGAATTGCATACAAAGCAACACACACAAAGTAAGTTAGTAGAGTTGGCTAACCGGTTTGACGATGAAACCGCTAAGGACAAGTCGACCAAAAAATGTAGCTACAAAATGTACAATTAGCTGATTTTCTTCGCCACCTGTAAGGTTCCCCGAAGATAAAACTCAAGTTGTAGCGTGTTTTTCAATCTCGCTTGCAAGAAAGAGCCCCTATTGTTGACCTGAAAAATTCGTCAACACAGATCGTTTATATTGTGGCGAATATTGACATCACTAGGCTGTTAGTAAATAATCACGCAACAACAAAAACATGAAGCAGCCACTCTTATATACATGTCCACATTAAAGCTAGCAACACTTATGTAGAAGGCACGAAGAGATATCTCTCACACACACACATGTAGTCATCAGCCGAAGTAGTTACACTCACGCATATGGCTATAAACTACAAATATACATGTATATAGCTCGTAACCAAGCATGAGCTTACAAGAGTTCTAGAAGGTGAAACGTCTAGAAGGTGAAACGTCTAGACCTTTGGGAGAAATATGCGGACGAGACACGGAGAGTATAAAAGCAGCGCAAGCTGAGTAATAACGAATCAGTTTGATTTAAACACGCCATCAGTTGCGAAGTGAAGTATAATTGTACTACTCCCAAAGTAATCTAAATAAAGAGCAGTTTGCAATACTGAATATTGGAGTGATTTATTCAACAGTTTAGCGATTCGAACGTAAGCAGAAGGTTTCAAATAAGCGGAATTTCCCTAAGTTCGTTACAATATAATATATATACCATACAACTGATGGTTTAGAATTGTACGAATTTTTGAAATAAATTTTTTGTTCAGCTCCATTTATGAAGCATGAGGTCTTCGACACAGTCGAAGACAGTCCCTTTCTTAGTTTCAAGTGTCTAGGACACTGGGAAGTTACTTGAAACTTGCTCGGAAAATGTGTTCCCCCCTTAAGTATGTTCTAAGAATCTAGCTCCACTGGTGTTGATAAAACAGCTATTGCAAGGTTCCCCAATTTCGTGCGGAAATTTACGGAAAACATAACACGAGCTAGTATAAATGAAGTAAAAAGGAGGAAATGGTATGGGAGCGTCTTGGGACGCTTTCGGAGGCCGATTTCCTAAAGAAGTCAGGAGAACGTCGTTTAGTCATTTCAGGGTATTGGTAATGTTCACAGATACCGTGTCGCTCCAAGCAATTGATAACTACTAATGGAGAAAACACAGCAGCCACAGTGGCTCCCCGAAAGTCAAAGAGTCATTAAGAACTCTGCTAAAGGCTTAATATCTGAGGACTTATTCATACTAGAGACCATCGCCAATAATAACACCAGTGGCGTGGCCCCGAGCGGGATGCCGAATATAGGTTATGGTGCGAAGCGATGATGAAGGAGTATGAGCCCCCTCCGCCTGTGACGCCCGCGGCAGCAGCATTGGTAAGAGGCGAACGAGCGCGATTAAACGCAGGTGTCGGCAGGATTCAACATTGGCAAGGCACAGGTCACATTCAGGCTGCTATTTTCGACGCTGGAAGCTCTAGTTTAGGCAGGTTCTGGATGAGTGGAGCTCTATTAATGGACGACCATCTGGGATGGAGAGAAACTCTAATTCTACAACTGTGATGAAATCTACCGAGGCTGCAGGGTCATCAAATGTGCTTGCGAAGCAATGCGTTGCTTTCGTTTGTTGAAGATCATGCCGGCTTCGTAGATTCCCAGGGATCGTGAGATCGCACATTTGGTTGTCCAAATGAAAACTGAGGGGCCAAGATGCCCTCAAAGTATGCGGCTGTATTAATGCGAATATCCAGATGAACTGGACAGTTCTCAAAGTGGGAGGTTAGGTTAGGTTAGTTGAACTGGCCGGTCATAAGGACCTCTTATAGACTGAATGAGTCCGTTGTGTCACCAGAAGTTTGTTTTAACGACCAAACTGAAAAACCTTATCAAAAACCAGGACCTATTTTTAAATAACTCCGTCCTCTTGGCAAATACTAGAAGCTTCCCAGGACTTAAGCCACTCGCTTCTTCTAGATCTGACAGCTATATCACTGCTAATAGCTGGAGTCTTAGCCTGGCAAGCGCAGAGCACGACACAGAACGTGCTCGATCGTTTCCTCCTCCAGCCCACACTTCCTACATCTGCTATCACTGACCAAGCCTAATTTAAATGCATGTGCGCCAGAAGGCAGTGTCCAGTCAGAATACCTGTCCATGAGTTTACATTCCTCTCTTTTTAATGATAGAAGCAACTTTGTTAGTCTAAGGTTGTAAGACCTACACATAATCTTCGACACTTTACAGCCCCGCGCTTGAACCCACGCCTTTCCTGCTTGGTTGATTAAGTGCACCTCTCGCTTCGCTTAATCTTGCCCAGTCTAATTGGGACGTCTACGGAGGTAAGCTTCAAGGGATGCACCCTTTTTAGCTAGTTCATCCGCTTTTTTATTCCCATCTATTCCCATATGCCCAGTGACCCAATATAGATGTATACCTACTGAAGTAGGAAAGATTAGTATTCATCTACGTTCTAGTGATAACGACAACAATACAATTGAAGTAAAGATAAGTGACGATGATAAGAAGAAACTTGATCAATTACAAGATAGTAAGAAATAGGAGAAAATTGCTCACGCACTGTGGTGGCATTTGCATCCGACGCCTATGACCAACGCGCCCTTTGCGGCCCTTTCGTCTTGTACTAGCCTCTTGCACTCCATCGGTGAAACCTGCGCAGCATGGGCCATGTAGCAGGATGCCAGGATAAATGCCTGCTTACTCCCTTTGCTCAACGGCCACCACTACGAAGTCCTTAGTAGTGTAAATAGGCAGCATATATGAATGCAGCTGTTTCCTTACCAGTACTAAAGCTCACACCCGTCCTTCCGTTTGCGCGTAGTAAACGTCAAATCCCACGCGCAAGTCTAGAAACCGTTCTCCCGATGAGAGCACGGCTCCTGGATGAGCGCCGCGTCAAACGAACCCTCCTCAAGGGTTAGGAGGATTCCCTCGACGCCACTTACTGTGTTGGAAGTTTATCTGTAGGACTCGCAGCACCATTGGGCTCTTTTTCCCCCTCCAGCAACCTTCGTCGTGACGGCGTCCTCCTCTTGCCCCTTGGTTTAGAGTATTCGAGGCCGCCTTCAGCCTCTCGTAACTGTTGTGCCGGGTGTACCTCTGTACTACTTCGCAGCATCATTTGGCTGTTGGTCGTCTTCTAACACCTTCGTGGTGATGTCGGTTACCTCCACCGTGTCTTTTTTCTTATGCTTTTGAGGTCCATTTCGACCTCGCCCACTTCTAGCGTGTTAGGATTTTTATCCTCGGGAGTCGCATATAAATTTACCTGTACCAAAGGACATTTTTTCAAGCTGCCTGCCAACAATATATCCTCCGCCTGCATGTTGATTTGGAACATGTATAACTGACGCTTTCTCCGTAGCGAGATACAGTAAGTACAAATTGGAGGAGCAGCAGCGGAACAACCAAACCCAGTGCTGTTGCTAATCTGCAACGGTGCCTGGAGGCACTGAAAATTTTCCCAGAAGCAGACAACAACCTTGATGAGATTAACAACTCCAACAGACTCTTGGACGAGCTCAACCTTAACAAAGAATAAGAGACCGTGAGACCTCGTAATTCCTGGCAGAGATCAAGCAGCATCTCCGGTGCAACAATTCGGGTGGCGCAGATCTACTTGGAATATGTAAAAATTGCCTCCGATAACCTATGGTCTTTCTTAGGGTGGAGAAGCTGCCGTTCGAAGTCGAGCATCAAACGTGCCGGGCGTCGCCATTTGTACAAAAAATTGAAGAGGAGCTCGGCTCGAAATCTCTTCGGTGTAAATAGCGACAAGCATTTATTTTAATTTTTTATAGTGGTAAAAACCGCCGGCTGTTGAGTTACATTCGTAATTGCATTTTGACATAAAAGGCCCCAAAGCCTAGAGCAGAGCGCTCAACCCCTATATACCTTGTAGCACTTTTGTTTTTGTTTTGCCCTGAATCATAGGCACAGATACAAATTTACTTACACGTGTGTATGATAAAAAATATGCACTAACAATTTGATTACTGAAAATTTATCAAAAATACTATGAAACTGGAAAAATTTTTTATTAAATTGATTTATAAATAAAATAAATAGAAATGTACTTTACTGCAAGATCGAAATATATCTGACATATAACCAAAGAATATAGACACAACTGTACCCAAAGAAGGGAACATTTTCTAACTGCATATGACAACTGTTAGTTAGTTGGCAGCTGATATTGTATATTTAAATTCGGTAGTTATTTTTTCCGGTTATGAGAAACTTTTTGATTGAATATTGGGGGCAACCATTAGGCTTTCATGCCTGTCATTTACTTCTTGAACAATATTTTCAATTGAGGTGCTGAGGGTCATTTCCCTAACTGTGAAAAACTGAAAAATTTAAACTTATTGAACTTATTGAAATATCAAACTGCGTATGAGTTTTGAATGTCATAAAAGTGTACACTGGCTGTCAAGGAAACACACGAAGTTTTTATGAGTGAGTTTTCTTGTTCACAGTTTTGCTTTACAGAATCCGAATTTCAAAGTTTAACACAATTTCTTGTGTACACTTTAAAACTCACAGATAGTGAATAGGGCTCCTTATCTTAGTGAGCTCTTTTGTTTATATATGGAAATCTGAATAAAAATTTAAGACGAATGGGTGCGGAAACCCTCTAATTTTTAAATGCGCTTTTCGAAATTTTTTAACTCAATTTCCAATGCAACCTTCCGGGAAATTCCCACATCCTCTTTTAGTATGATAATAAAAACTACATTCCGATGATACGGGAATATAGGCACATACATAAACTATATTTTTGAGAAAAATTTGACCTTGTCTTAAAGTTTATAACCTGCTGCCAAGAGTTTCAGTATGGCAAGCAATTGAAGGCTAACTCTTTCCTGGTAGTTTTTAACATCACTGTTCATTTTTAAACAAGTTTATACATAATGTTAATAGGATAGTGAACTCCTATATATTTGTAAGTTTGCCAACTTTCACTTCTTCATAACAATTTGAAATATCAACCGTTACTGAGTGAACATGTCGAATTGGATTAAATATGGCTTAGTATCTGTATCTGTGATTATCTTAAGGTAGAACCATATTCTTCGCTCTCTAGCAGAATTCAATAAACTTTCGAGATGGCTAACATATTGATTTCTCTCAGTCGAGGGATGTTTTCAGTCCCAAATACTTTTACATTTACATTTAGATATATAGTTTACCTTTTTTCTAATATTATGCATATACTTTCTTTAGCTATTATCAATGCATATTATAATTTTTTTACTTTTTTTATAATTTCTATATCTAGTCTGTAAGATGTAACTCATAGACTGAATAAACAGACATGAATTTTAACCCAGATATGCCGAGCGTACTACATGTAGAACACCTGTTATTTTCAAAATATTTCGTAAACAGTAATTTAAACTAAGTAACCAACCTGTCGCTGTGCTACTGTACAAAACAGGCATCATAGTTGGCTTTTAAAAAAAGTTTCTGTTGCAATTCCTTGATTGCCTTTTTAATATCAAAAATGCGAGTTTTGTGAAATTGTCAAAAGTGTGAAGATGTCGCGTAATCGGTAAGAAAAAAATATTTAACCCTATTTTGTTTTGTTCTGTTTTTTGTATATTTTTATTAAAAATAGTTGTAGAAATTGAGGTTCACCAGTAGTCGAAATGTAAAACCCAATTATATGTGATTTTTGTTGATTTATTTGCTGGCGTACTACAAGTAGCATGCTCGGCACTAGAGTACAAAAAAAAATTAAAAAAACAACAAATTTTTTGTTTCAGTTTTAATTTAAATAAAATAATAAGAACTCTAGAAGAATAAAAACGATTTTTCCTATATAACCAAAAATTACAACTTTTTCCTTGTGTATGTGCCTAGCTTACTACATGTAGTACACCCTACAAAATCGTTTAAAAAATATTTTTTTTTAATTTATCTTAATTTCTGCAATATTTTATTTTAAAAGAACGGTATTAAAAAAATTTTGGAAATTGCTTCACGAGGAGGTCCGTCGGCATATCTGGTTAATATTTTTTTATATAAATTATGTTCCGCTATAAAATGTTATTTTTTGTCTGTTGTGATGATTTTATTATTTTAAGCAAACATTCTGTAACTTGAAATCAAATCTTTAATATATGGCGATCACAAGGATTTAAAATTTTGATATGTAAACATGTCATTGTTCATACATTTTTGTACACGGGTTTGATTTGCTGATGGAAGTCCATATAACTATTTTGAGCAGCATTGGCCTAGAGTATAATATATCGATTAGTTCCAATAAATGAATACGAAAGTGAGTACCTTAGTTGACATATTTTATTCTCACAAAAATGTTGTAGGGTTCGCTTTTCAAAAGTTACTTAAATTTGAACAATGACTGTTACGTTACATGAATTTGGAAGTAACTAAATTTTATAGCTGCTTCACGTCAGCGAAAATCTCTGTCTATTAGCAAGTTAATGACAAAGTCAACTATATTTTCTGCAAGCTTTAGGATGTAAGAAGTAATTCATAAAATATCAAACGCATAAACGTTAGGACTGTTATGTGACATGTACGATTTGGAAGTGAAATCGAGCTCTGGAATAAAATAAATTGTGTTATTTTGGATAAGGACTGGTACAAAAAGTTCTGCAAATTAAAAAATGCTTACATAGTATTAACAGTTACCCTTTTTACTTTTGTTTTTAAAAGCATGGAAAGACATATTTATATCTATTACAGGTAAAGGAGCTTTATCAATTTATTCGTTGTTGACCGAATTTCTCTGCAGAGACCCAACATCAAGTTTTGTACAACGCTTTTATTCACCTTTATCGACACCATTCGCCACAGTTTTTTGTGTTTCTTTAACGGTTTTTTGTTGGTTTCCCTATTTCCAAAAGTTTTGCTTTCATCAGAGCCCAAAATCGCTCAATCGCCGAAACTCAGGCACATTGGTTGGATTCAAGTTTTTCCTAACATAATTTACATTGTTATCTTCGAACCACTTTTGGGTGATACGTGTGTGCTGTGCTGAAGCCAAGTCCTGCCAAAATATAGTCGGACCATTATGACGACGTAGGAATTGCAAAAGATGCTTTTAAACAAACTTTTTCATGTCATGGTTCCCGTCAGAAAGAACCGCGTTGATTTATGCCCGCATCCACAAAAAGCTTACCAAAACAGAAACTTTCTGCCAAACTTTCTATTTTGATGGCTTTTCCGAATCACAAATCTCCTCTAAAGACTGCAAGGTACATTTTCACACAAAAATTTGGGCTTGCTAAATTGGTCTCATAGAATAATAGCATTTTCTGCTTGAAACGCGTGACTTGCACATGTGGGGCTTTGCTATATTGGCAACATCTCTCGTATCCGATATGACGATTTTGCCATCTTTATGCAAATTTTGTTCTCGGTATGATATCAACCAATTTTTTTTTAAATTAGGTTTATATGCCACTAATACCCTGTGAACTAAGAAGGATTTATGAATTCAAACTCTATGTCTTCGAAATAAGCTTTCCCGAAATGAGGCAGTAATTTTATACATAATCCAATTATGGCACTTAAGCTGATTTTATTTTCCTTTACTATACTATTTATTACAATTTCAATATGATGACTGATTCATCTGTCAAATACTTTCTAAAAAGGCTTTCTAGTGGAATCTGGGCCTTCAGCCAAAAATATTGACATATTTTTCTCGCGTTCCCGAAATTAGGAATTTATATTCGGACAATTTGAAATCATATCCATGCCACTACGCTTTCAATTTATTTTTTGTTATATATTTATTATAAGTTATCAATATATCGAGACATAACCGCACAAAGGGCTTAACCGACATTATTTTTGATTTTTGTTTTTGATGGAAACCGAAAGGCCATTACCATATGCACCAGCAACAAAAAATCAAAGCCCTACGAAACACCGAGTTATAGATAAGCCAATTTTGGCTCAAGTGCACAAAACACTTTGTTTATATTTTTTTGTGCTCGCAATGTATAAGTTAAGCCTTTTCTTCCCAGAAAATTTTGTCATTTAATACAAAGTTTTTACATTTTGGTGTGCATGTTCGTTTGTTCGTGTTTTTAATTTAAATATTTACATCTTGCAAACACAGTTGATTATTTTTTAGATTAAGATTTTTCTTAATAAGGATTATAATAAATATAGCCAAACTATTGTTGTAGATTTCAAATAAAGTTGCACTAGTTCCATACAGCGACCGCGATTCTTCAGAGGAAATAGTTAAAGAAGATACTTGTGTTGGGAAACGAGGTAGGAAGATCCCGAAACCACTACTCAAAAGACTTCTACAAATGTAGGGACCTTCTATTTTAGTTTATACAGGAGCTTACAGAGTATTTCATCGTCAAATTATTAAGATTTGAAATCACTTTGTGAAAAATATAATTCCCAAAATTTCCACAGAGAGTACCTCAACTTAAAAAACAACTCTTTTATCACAGATACATTACCAGTTACTGATGTATAAGACGGCAATGTGAAATGAATAGATTGTAGTTGAGTTATATAGTTTTTTATTTAGAAAAACTTAGTTTAGTTGTAAATTTAAAATATTTGTTTATCAGTCTGCATCTTTAAATATGCATTTCGTCATGAAATCTGAATAAAAACATTGATCTGCATCACCAACCACTGTTGTTATTGTTTTCAAATGTGTATTTTTTAATATTATAGTTTTGGCTTAACCGACACTTTCAAGTAATAATGTCTTTTTTTGGAAAGCAAAAAGGGCGTAAACGCAAAGGCGCCATTTTCTTAGGATGAATTTAGCTAAATTTCTTTAATGTGTTGCTGAATACCGGACACATTAAGCAAAAACCAAGATAAAATTTACTTTATTTATTTATTTATATGTCTGTTACGTTTACATATTGTTTATGATCTAAAATTCAGGCGACAATGAAAATAATGCTGATTAGATGGCATTCTCGAGAATATGATCAAATATACTAAAACAAGTAAGTATCTAGGAATTTAGCGTTATGATGTATGTATATTGCATCGATTTTCCGTCATCCCTTGTCAAATTTGGTTTCGAAACAAGCCGGTTTTGGCGTTCTGCCATCATCAGTGCCGATTTTCGTTGTGATCTGTTGATCTCGTTTGTCTTGTATTTATAGTCGTAGGTAAATCAGCAGGTATAGTCAAAATGGATGTTTGTCTATATGTATGTGTTCATTCAGCACCAAGGGTAGTTTTTACTGATCGATTTGTGTGGCTGATGAGGCAGGTAGAAGTCAGTAATTGTACTCGTTTGACCTTCTTTATGGTTTCCTGCTTTGGTGCGTTTAGTTTTACGTTTATAAGTTTTAAAGGCTCAAGTATTGTATCAGAAATTATATATATCTGTTCCTTTATTATTCTCACGTCGAATGCTTTCTGTTTTTAAATTTCCATGTTTTCGAGTACGTTCAAACGTCGGCCTTTTACTTGTATGTGAAGGTTCCTGACTGTTTTATTGATGTTTACTGGGGAGCATTCGTTTTCGACCACGGTCTCTGGTCTGAACCTCGTTCTTATTTGCCGCCCTGTTTTTCCTATATAACTGTGTTTGCATCCGCAGGTAAGCTTGTGTATGCCGTACCTGCTAAACGGATCTTCTGAGTTAGTGTTATTTCTTAGTTTTTGTTGTATTTTTTAAAAAAGTTTGCCAATTTATATGTTGCTTTTGCAGTATATGTCATAGTCGTCCAGGTGTTATTATTTTCTAGTAGTGCTTTTTTATATCCGCTGTTTGCAGCAATGTTATATATTACTTCAAGCTCTCCCTTATATAATTCTTGTGTAAGAGGTGTTCTTTCAAGCCTATGTACCAAATGCCTTAATGTTGCATTTTTATACTGTTGGGATGGTTTGAGGTATAATGTATATGTATATTGCGTCGGTTGCCGTTGGCTTTCTATATATGTCGTAGTTAAATCTTTTGGCAACTTTATCAATATTTATCTAGATAGTTGATTCCTCCGTTTTTTTCGGTTTTCGTTGTGCTCTTTGTGTTCCCGTGCTGCTTGTTGGACGGCAGATAAGACTGAAGCTCAGAGAACACATTAGAGATTACACATCATGCACCAGCTTCTTTGCAAAATATGGTCGGACGAGTGCATGCCCTACGATTAGAATATAATGTTCTTTATCCTCCACAAGAAAGAGGATGCTGCAAACTGCGCCAACTATCGCGGAATCAGCCTTCTTAATATCGCTTATAAGGTCCGGTCAAGTGTATTGTGCGAAATCGGCTGATTGGGCCTTATCAGTGCGGCTTCAGATCTGGTAAATCTGCTATCGACCAGATATTCACAATGCTACAAATCTTGGAAAAAATCCGCGAAAGAAGAATCGACACACATGACCTCTTCGTTGATTCTAAAGCCGCATTCGACAGCACGAAAAGGAGCTGCCTATATTCGGTAAAGATGAGTTTGATGGTGAATGAGGAAAAACCGAAGCACCTGCTTCCATCAAGCAAAGAGTCAGCGTCCACGCTATATCATATATAGACACGCTACCCCTGTTGGCCACCTGTAGACTACTCGGTATATAACAAATAAAATAATAAAAAAAAATTTTAGTTAAACTGTTTTATTGAAATATATACTTAAATGAGGTAATAATAATACTAAAAGCTAGAAAATAATAAGGTAGGTCCTAGGTACTTGTCATCAGACTCTTCACCAATCTAGGGCGTTGATCAGACAATTAAATAAAAGCGTTAGGCGCGTGAAAATTTCTCTAAATGTGAGGCGTAGCATAATCTTATTAAGGTTCACTTGGTCTTATATATTACTATCAATAGAAATTTGACGCGTCCAATGCTTTTATTTAATTGTCTGATCAACACCCTAGATTGATGAGGAGTGTGATGACTAATACCTAGGACCTACCTAATTATTTTCTAGCTTTTAGTATTATTATTACTTCATGTAAGTATTGTTTTCAATAAAACCGTTTAACTTAAAAAATTGTTTTTAATTATTTTATTTGCAAGTTTTAGTCTTTATTTAATTGCCTATTATTTCTCATTTTATTTAGTTCATTTAGTGACTCATTATTACAAGGACTCCTTCCTGACAATTTGTTACAATCTAAGTCCTCAATACATAATTCTTCCAAAGACTTACTCGACTCTGCGCCACGTATGCTTGTCCCTCCTCGAACTCCAAAATATTTTGATGTTACTTCTACTGGACTGTATGTAATATTTGTTTCAAATAGGAGCCAATAGGACATCATAGGTCGCTTTCTATTCATGTATGTATTATGTGTCCAAATATGGTCCAAATCGGACCACAAATACGATCCTTGCACCGCCTAGCGGAGATTTTTTTCATAGGCCGTTTTTTTATTCATGTATGTATTATGTGTTCCAATCGGACCACAAATACGATTTTTTTGAATATCTCGATACTTGCGCCACCTAGCGACATTTTTTTTCATACGTCGCTTACTATTCATGTATGTATATGTGTTCCAAATATGAACCAAATCGGACCACAAATACGATTTTTTGATATATTTCCATCCATGTGCCACCTATCGATTTTTTCTTCTTATTAATTGCATTGTCATTGCGGCCACCGTGGTGTGATGGTAGCGTGCTCCGCCTCCCACACCGTATGCATCCAAATTTAGAAATAAGGTTTTTCAATTAGAAGAAAATTTGTTTGACCGGGGTCGCCCCTGGCAGTGTTTGGCAAGCGCTCCGAGTGTATTTCTGCCATAAAAAAGCTCTCAGTGAAAACGCATCTGCCTTGCAGATGCCGTTCGGAGTCGGCATAAAATATTTAGGTCCCGTCCGGCCAATTTGTAGGGAAAATCAGGAGGAGCACTACGCAAATCGGGAGAGAAGCTCGGCCTTAGATCTCTTCGGAGGTTATCGCGCCTTACATTTATTTTTTTTTATTGCATTGCCATAGGGTTCTAAACTATATTCCAAGCTTCAAGCTCGTAGCTTATTGGGAAGTTACTTACGCTGTGAAACGCATTCGTATCCGCGGCTATAACAAGCCACCCTCTGCATTCTTCTTGATACACAGCCTTCTGAACTTCCCTGTTGGTGCTTCCACTTTATGGGCCATATAGCAGGATGCCAGGATAAGGCAAGGTTCTTTCCTTCCCTCTATTGCGACCACCGCTGGGTCTTCGGTGCTGAAGCTAGATAGCATATACGGGTATAGGTATTTTCTAATGATGACTGCAGTTCTAACTCTGCTTTCCGTCTTTGCGTAATAAACTGTAAATCTGCGAGCGCTGAGTTCAGAAACTTTTCCTACAGATGGGAGCCATGGCTCCTGTATCAGCGCCAAATCAGACGAATCCTCCTCAAGAGTCGGAAGGAGCTGGCCCAATGCCACTCTACTGTGTTGGACGTTTATCTGGTAGGCTCGCTGCGTCATTGAGTTGTTTTTCTATCTCCACATTCTTCGTCACTAAATTTTGTGCGCTCTTTTCAGGGTCTGATGTGTACATAAAGTCCAACGTGGATGGAAAGCTGCTCTCCACAACACAGCATGCGTACACCAAAGGCAAGTCGGTAGACACCGCATTGCATAGGGTGGTATTAAGCATAGAGAAATCCCTGGAATATAAGGAGTATGCTCTAGGAGTCTTCTTGGACATTGCCGGGGCTTTCAATAATGTTGCAAAATGGGCGATTATGGATGGTCTTAATTACATTAAAGTACATCCTGCCTTAATCAGATGGATCGGCTGCATGTTAAATTGCAGAAAGATTACATCACAATGGGGATTGTACGAGGCCACGAAATCAGAGGACAGGGGCACGCCGCAGGGAGGGGTGCTATCACCTCTGCTGTGGACACTGGTCATCAACCAACTGCTCAGGCAATTCGATGAGGGACCCGTAAAACTTACGGCTTACGCAGATGACGTTGCAATTGTCATAAGTGGAAAATGCCTTCCAACGATTAGTTCTTTGATGGATCGGGCGCTTCGGGATATTCATACCTGGGCATCTAATGTCGGGCTGAAAGTCAATGCGGAGAAGACGGATATGGTCTTGTTTACAAAGAGGTACAAGGTCCCAAATTGGACCAGGCCTAAGTTAGGAGCGGTGACCTTACAGGAGAAACCTTGCACAAAATATCTAGGAATCATCCTAGACAGTAAGCTGTCATGGAAGCTCAACGTGGAGGAGAGGGTCAAGAAGGCCTCAACGGCACTCTATGCATGTAAAAGAATGCTGGGGTGTACGTGGGGCCTATCGCCCTCTCTTTCTCATTGGGTTTTTACAGCGATTGTAAGCCCTATTCTATACTATGGAGTTCTTGTTTGGTGGAAAGCCACACAAAAAACAACATACCTCAAAAAATTAGAGGGGGTATGCAGACTATCGATGCTTTGCATTACGGGAGCCCTGAAAACAACCCCGACGGCTGCACTGTATGCCATTCTGCACATTCCACCTGTAGACCTGGTAGCAAAGAACAAAGCATTAACGACCGCAACCAGGCTCGGTGCTTCGGGGCAGCTTGAGCGCCGACCATATGGCCATAGTAGTATAGCGTCCTCAGTCACAAGACGAACAGACTACTTGATTCCCTACCTGCACTTGAGGGAGATCTTAAGGCCACAATAGAGGTGGACGGTTGGCGCAAGGGTGCGCAAATGGCGGACGAGGCGATACATGTGTACACCGATGGTTCCAAAATAGTGGAAGGAGTAGGGTCTGCGGTATACTGCGCTGATCCGGAATTAAGCAGATCCTACAGGCTGCCGGATTACTGTAGCGTTTTCCAAGCGGAAATATTAGCCGTAACCAAAGCAGTAGAAACCCTGGAAGAGAATAGCTTAAGCTGCAACCGTGTTAACTTTTATATTGACAGTCAAGCAGCAATTAAGGCAATAATCTCGCATAGCACAGCATCTAAATGCGTGTTAGAGTGTAAGCAGTCTCTGGAGAGAATCGGGACAGGGAGAAGCATACATCTATATTGGGTCCCAGGGCATATGGGAATAGATGGGAATGAAAAAGCGGACGAATTAGCTAAAAAGGGCGCATCCCTTGAAGCTTGCTCCGTAGACGTCCCAATTAGATTGGGCGAGATTAAGCGAAGGCGAGAGGTGCACATGATCGACCAAGCAGAAAAGGCGTGGGTTCAAGCGCGGGGCTGTAAAGTGTCGAAGATTATGTGTAGGTCTTACAACCTTAGACTAACACAGTTGCTTCTATCATTAAAAAGAGAGGACTGTAGACTCATGACGGGTATTCTGACTGGACACTGCCTTCTGGCGTCACATGCCTTTAAATTAGGCTTGGTCAGTGATAGCAGGTGTAGGAAGTGCGGGTTGGAGGAGGAAAACGATCGAGCACGTTCTGTGCTCGTGCCCTGCACTTGCCAGGCTAAGACTCCAGCTATTAGGAGTGATACAGCTGTCAGATCTAGAAGCAGCAAGTGGCTTAAGTCCTAGGAAGCTTCTAGTATTTGCCAAGAGGACGGAGTTATTTTATAACATAGGTCCTGGTTTTTGATAGGGTTTTTCAGTTTGGTCGTTAAACAAACTTCTGGTAACACTACGGACTCAATCAGTCTATGTGAGGTCCTCATGGACCGGCCAGTTCAACCTACCTACCTTTCAGGGTCTGGAGGCTCGTTTCTCTCTCCCCTGCTCGGAGCGTTTTTGTTAGACTCGCAGCATCATTGAGCTTTTGTCCACTTCCAACATTTTCGCCTATATGCCTATACACTGGTCCTCTTCTGCTACTTCTTCTGCTTTTCAACCTCTCTCAAGGTTCCCTGCCCCATTGGTTTGCTTCAGCACCTTTGCCACTACGCCTTTGCCCCCGTAATTTCCAGCTACTCTGAGGTTCTCGGAGGTCCTTTTCCACCTGCCCTCCTTTTAGTGTATTGGGGTTATTGTCCTGAGAACTCCTTTTTAAGGAAGGCCGTATCCAGAAATCATTTTATATCGCCCCCTTTTCTTTATCCTTTTATTCACTCTTCTCTCTTCGCCTCTTCCTAACTCTCCGCCTTTTCCATCCCTTCTTTTCTCTCTAGCTCCCTCCTCCTCACCCGCTTCATCTATCCCTATCTTCTATCTTCGTCTAACTTAGTTCTTTTTATTCTTCCCCACCCCTTATTCCCACAAAATTGTATGAGAATCGGTTGAGCCGTTTCGAAGGAGTTAAACCACTAACAGTGTGACATTTTTTCAGTCACTGTCATTGGGCGCTTTCAGCGAACTCTATTTTTGGTGATACATACGGTGCAAACATGTCTCCGTCAGTTCAGTGACAATAAATTTGTTTTCTGAATGGCGAATTGAGCCAACTGCCAAATGAAATAATTATCCTTAAAAATTAAAGAAAAGCACTTCTTAAATTATTTTTCACACATCAATAGGGAAAAATTTTAATTATCATAAGCAACACTTTAAAAGATCAAAGACCTTTCAAATAGCCGAATAAACTCGTTGAGCAAATGTAGCGAAATCATTTATATCGCTTGAAAAAACCATTCACAATAGTAAACAGCTAAGATCACTTTTAAATCATTGTTCAATGACTTCAATTATTGGCGTCGATATGTTTATTCAAACATTTTTCTAAGTATATGTATATTACATTATTTATATATTTTAATATCTTTGATTACCTGAACGCTAATTTTGACACTATTTACTATTTTTTTTTAATGAATCTTAGTATAAAGGGGGTCTCATTTAAATTTGTTGGAAATACAAAGGGGGTAATTCTAAGCATTTCAATTCATCTACGGCGAGCAAAAAAAACCTTTTAGCCACGTTTTCTTCCATTCTCTGGCCAATCGTGGTATCTAGCTCCCCTTATTTTGACGGGAGATGAAAACATGGGGGAATGCCAAAGACTATTTACTAAAATTGTCAATGGTTACTAGTCACGCCCCATAGATCCCACCTTAATCCGTCCCATAAAAATACTACCTGCGCCCCAGGCCATTTTCCCAAGATATGAGTGCAACAGATCCTCCAATTGCTTATTGATTTCGACGGCCTCCTCCACGTGTCGGGATACATAAAGGACCTTTCAATACCGTGTTGGTATGTCCTCTATCTTCACTACTCGGGGTGTCCAAACCTTAGCCTTTAGTATCGTGGGGTCTAGTGCTCTATCCACCACCTTCAACCTCGCGCCTTCTTATTTTTGAACGTCTTGAATAACACTCTGCAACCATTCTAAGGTCGCGTGTTGGTGCAGGTCATCAGCTTAGCCCCATTGCACCATCCAGCTGTTTGGAAGAATGGTAGCGGTTTGTTTGATTCATCATACATATTTTTAATCATGATACTAATCAGCTCCTCTTCTACGGAGCTTTCCCAATACCGGTGCACCTCGGGAAGTATTGTTGGCCTTACCACAGTAAGGGGAGCTGCTATGGCGGACGATTCTTTCTCCAAAATTAATACTGGAACACTGAGTCCGCCTTGTCGGGCAGGTGGTCGTACGAAGAACACGAACGATTCAATATCTTACTTCAATAAAGAGGATGTAAAATTGAGGACTGAGTCGCATGCCAAGGAAAACAAAAAGACAAAAAGCGTCGAATGCAGGAATGGTCATATCAATGGTCATGTGGTCATACCAAATTGTCCCCCAGATGGTGGTGGATTAGTGGTGCTTGATACCGGAACGTGCCGGACAAGACAAGTAGGCCCAAATCTGTAAGACAACTGAGGCCCAATAGAGAGGTAGAAACTACCTCGAAAACAACAAACTCGAAAGCTGAATATCAAAGAGAGGACGCAAAACGTGGTGACGTGCCAACCACGGAAATAGGAAACAAGCCAAAGGCGAGATAACGTTAAGACCCCGTCTTTCTCGGAGGTTCCAAAGGGGCGATAACACTACGACTGACGGCTGTTCCCGAGAAGATGAGTCATGTGGCAAAGCAGTCACTGACTGTGGCGCTGGTTGATCATAGCAATTTTTTCGGACAGATGAATACTGAAGGGTCGAGATCTGCAGAAAGGGAGCTTATTAGCTTTATATTGAAGATGATGCGGGAACAACCAAGTGACCCACTTCCAACCTTTGATTCGGGTGGGTGGTTTAATGGTGTGAAGATGATAACGTGCGACAACATCGCGAGCTTGCGTGGGCTGAAGGGAGTGGTACCAAACCTCCAAAGGCAAAGCACGAACGCGCGGTTTGAGGTGGTGGATAAAGCGCAAATCCCCACGGTACCAAAAGTTAAGGTACGAATACCTTGCTTGATGAAGTTTTTGTTGTTATTGTTGTAGCGATAAGGACACTCCCGAAGGCCTTGGGAAGTGTTACACCGAGAGAAAAAACGCATTTAACCAAATACTTCCAGCTCTTGTAAAATTTTGAGGGAAAAGTTTTTGCCACAAAAATAAAATATTTAAAGCAAGAATATCGCCTTTATTTCAACGACTTTTTCGTTATTGAGCTAACAGCTTCGATCTTCGCATAACAGTTGATACGCAATCAAAAATAAACAAAAGTAAAACTGTTGCCAACAAATGTAAAGTTTTTGGATGAAACATTTTAACTGTTGAATTTTAGTTTCAAAGGCCACGCTGTTGATTTAAAAGTAAATCTTTGTGCCAACAACGTAATTAACCAGAAGTAATGGTACTTCTGAAAGTAAAATTGTTAAGACAACTGCATTAGTAATTGAAGTTACTGCAGAAATTGTTGATTAAAATAAAGACGCATCATTTCTTTAGCAATTGTTTTATGAAACAGACGCTCCTTAAAGTTTACAATTATGGAATCTAATGTTATAAAAGCGTGTAATAAAGTTTGTGAAAATTTATGTGAAAATCAAGAAATTTATACTTGAGTGTTCAATCAAATCCATGGAATATTAAAAATTATGCACACTCATGATATTGATGACATTTTGAACAGCAGAGCCGTCATCGCCGAAAAAATTAAATTTAGATACATGCTTAAAAAGTGGCGCCAGAAAAATAACGTAAGTACATATCATTTTCCTATTTTCAATAACCGGTATAACGTAACCTCCATGGACAAAACCCTCTAAATTTTTGTTTGAGAATTGTGCCCAAAATGTTCATGTGAAATGTGTTCTTGGAGGTTATATTCCATAATTTTTAATGTATCACAAATTAACATGAGTACACATTTTTTAGTATGAACTTTTATCGTGCTGTGGAAGTGACAGAACATTGTCAACACTGTAACGGATTCGTTATCGTCATCTTCGTCTTCGTTGCAGCAAAGAACAGGACAAGAGAATTTAAATATCGGAGCAATTCTTTCGAAAACGGTAGCTGGAAAAGAAATTATCTCGAAGTATAAGCTGAGGAACATATTGGATGAATCCGATCAGACGGCTTTAGTGCGAATCGTCATGGATCACTTTCGTTTAATGAAATAAAAATGGATCCTAAAGTTATGGCATAAGTGTCTGAAGCAATAGTTTGAGCTATTTCCAACGGAGAGTGCATCAACATACTATATACCGGGAAGCAGTAAACGAAATCCTTCCGGAAAAATATAGGATCGGTATTCAATACACTTTGCAAACGAAAGGGATTTAAAAATTCCGCCCCTTCATCAAAAAAAATTAAGCCTTGCGAGAAACATATTAGCCCTATTGTCGATGTTTCTCAAAATAATTCTGAATTTGTTGCAACAAAAAAAATGGCTAGCGCACAACATACCTAGCGACAAAATAACACCGTGGAGGTAGACCTCATTTTTACGAATGCAAGAAAACAAAAACTCACTTGAAGAAACTCTAGAGGCTTGGCCTAGGTACAAAGACCCAGATGGATATAATTAATTGATATTGATTTTGAGACACTTCATCCTGGAAAAACCAATTTGATGTTTGAAAAAGTCGAAGAAATCGAACAAAAATTAACTGCAGTGTTTTTCCCATTCTCCATAAAAGATAAATGGAATTTAATGTATTATCAAAAAATGCAGTCAAAGATATCAATATAAGTAAGTGTTCTTTATATTACATGTCCTCACAAATTTTACACCATATCATTTTCTAGATCAAAGCACTTTTATTTGTTCAATTTACTACACTCAATATACTACCTCCGCGAATTAGTAAGATATCAAACCATCAATATCTGATGCTCAAAACACGATATGATAATATATTTAGTAAATTTAAATAATTTCAAACAAAATGAAGACGAAATGAAAGACTGTACGTTCCAAGAAAAGTTAAAAATACAGCCAAAATTTTTGTAATTGGTGATTCAGTCGAAAACCTGTCAGAGTTCTATGTCTATTTGAACGGATTACGCTACAAGGTACCAACCTTACTTCGCGCTCTGGACCTGGTAATAAAAATATGTTTCATGTTTAATTTAGAATATTCAGCAAAGAGCAAATATGTGTGGGATTTTTTTACAAGAATTTATATTTGAAATCCCTTCTAAACGAGAAAATTCCGAAAATTGCAAATATAAATATTTTTTCCAAACTAAATAATGTCCAGTTATAAGTTCTTAATAAAAATCACCAACGCTCATGGATGCCCCATTTGTTATATTCTTTCACGTTGTCAAAAAGTTATTTTTCATCTTAATGAGGAAACATAAAACTCCAATAACTTACAGTACTTATGTAAATATAACAAATGTAACAAATACTTCCAAAATTTGTATAAATTTAAGATCACATTAAAAAGCATGATGACATTGAAAACTCTTTTGAGGAACTGTGTCTATCTAAATAAAGTATCCAAACTAGTCACAGTTAATGAATGGCCACGGTTTCAGTTATCGAACCCCCAACTTACTTAGTGGCATCAAAGCGCAACTGAAAATATCTGATATATCTAATATTAAGAACTCAATAGATAACTTGCAATTAATTTGCGTTAAGACTTCAGGCAAAAACTAATATAGCGAGAAAAAATGTTAGCGTGCTTAAAAGATATTGGGATATGTTTCTCCAATATTTTAAGCTTATAAGAGTTTTCTACCATACCCGATACCAAACAAAGAAGTATATTTGAAGACCTAACATCTTTAGCCAGAGACCCCTTCAAAAATATATGCTCCGAATACAAACTGTTTAAGCAAATGGAGCAGCTGCAAGTTTTCAAACGTGCCAAAATATTTACAATTAGCAATGAGTTGGATGAGGTGTTTGTACGAGGAAACGCGACGTTGAAGAAAATGTGATTGTAGGCAGCCTTGCGATATCAAATTTCAATTAAAAATGTATTTCGAATCACCAAATATTATGCAAAGCACCTTTGAAAACATAGATAAAATCAAATCTTTTAAATCGTTTAAATCATTTTATTATGGGTGAGCTTTGGAAGCGTAGAACACACGGACTTGACAATAAAATCGTTTTCCAATATTTCTTTACTTAGATGCATTTCAAATCAACGACCCTCTCGGATCTCACCAGACTTCAGTTTGTGGCATATATTATTCAATTCCAGTAATTCCCCAGCTAACACATCTTAGTAATATTTTCGTTGCAGGTTTCGTAAATTCGAAAGATTTAAAACATTTGGTAACGATGCTACGTTCAAAGAACTAGTTGAAGTTCTCGAAGATCTTGCTCAGAATGGAGTTAATATTAAGTATAACGAAAGAGTTATAACAATTCGTTTTTATCTAGGACAAATATTGGGGTATAACTTAGTATTGAATGAAACTCTGGGTTTTTCGTACTAGTTTCAACAGCAAGTATTATTGCAGAATTTGTACAGGTATAAAAGAAGATTGCAAGGTTGAGTATGTAGAGAAAATTGAAAATATTCGGACTCTAAGTATATACTTAACAGGGCTGGACTCGCTTCGAGATAACAGTGACGAAATATCATGTATAAAGGAATGTTCAATCTGGAATAACTTATCGCATTTTCATATTGTAGACGAAACAAAGCCGTCGATATAATCCATGATATTTTTCTCGGTGTTGCGAGGTATAATTGCCAAAATTTTGAATCATTTTATATATTAAAAAAATATTTTACTATAGAGGCATTCAACTACAGAAAGCAACATGTTTAATTATGGACCTGAGCATATAGGAAATGTAAGTCCTCCAATTAATACGAAGCAAATAAGCAAGGTAATATAAAAATGAATGCTGTTGAAATGAAACTATTTCTGCACACAATTTTGCTTTTAGTTGGGGACTTAGTTCAAAGCAGTGATACAGTGTATACATTTATGATAACTTTTGTAAAAATTGTCGATCTGCTAATGTTAGATGAATTTGACGAAC
Source organism: Eurosta solidaginis (assembly GCA_029619165.1). NCBI lineage: Eukaryota > Metazoa > Arthropoda > Insecta > Diptera > Tephritidae > Eurosta > Eurosta solidaginis. The sequence goes on along the minus strand of JARSSU010029023.1, from coordinate 681 downwards.
CATTATTAGAAAAACTAACTTCTTTAATTCAGAAACACCATACGTTTTTTGTGGAATGCTTAAAGGAGAAACTAAACCCAAACCATCATTTTATGGTGCATTATCCTACCATTATAAGGCAGTTAGGACCATTGAAACATATTTGGAGCTTTAGATTTGAAAATAAACATCAGATCTTTAAAAAATATGCTCATTTAGTTTACCTCGTGTATAAACATTCCTTATAGCTTGGCTACAAATATTGTCTTCAGTTTTCTAATAATTTGATCGAAAAGAGATTTTTTGTAAAAGATTTTTCGAAACTAAATAATAATGTTGATCTGACAAAACTTCCTTATTATCAAAGTCTATGTCCATTTTGGAAATAGGATATGAAGTTGCGAGTTTATTTTACAGAGGTATTTTGTATAAGAAAAATTTTTACGTGAAATTAAATAACATAATAATAATAATCCTTAAATTTTTTACCAATCTGTTGACGAAATTTATTTGATTGGGCAAGAAATGAATGCAAGATTTTCAGAAAAGTTTCAGTCATATATAATTTCCGATATTTGCGAATGCTATTATTTTAAAAGCATTGCATTTTTTCATTTCCTATTAAACCATTCGTCTTAAATAATGAACAGAAAGTTTTAAGATTTAGTAACTATTGAATGTATGAAACAAACCATGAAATTA
>JARSSU010029021.1:0-25810 GCA_029619165.1 Eurosta solidaginis | reverse complement strand
AACGTAACGCCCAAAAGATTTAGGGTTTGACTTAATATTCCTTTCAAATTTAGCAACATACTCTTTATGAAGTTTCTTACTCAAAGATTTAAACTTACTTGATAATAATAAATATTTATCCTTATGAAGACGCATCTTCGATAATTTATACCTTTTAAAAAACTTATTCCTTAAATTTTTAAGTCTTTTCAACTTTCTTGTATACCAAGGTATTTTGTAACATTTCCTTTTCACTCGAGGAATTAAAGTGGAGCAAATTTCATTGACTATAACTTTGAAAAGATCAAATCAATCTAATCAATATTAGGGCTACCTATCTTGGGTCTTGCTCCTTCTCCAAATTAGATGCACGGAGAAACATTTTAAATTGGGTATACCAATTTTTCCACTCTAACGACAAATTAGATGTTTTTGTATTGATTGGTGGAATCGACGTGGCCACCGACAAAACTTGTTGAATCGACATAATTTGAGTACTGGTACTTGGCTTTACTTCATCAGTTCCAGTAATAATTCAACACGCGGTATTAAAAAGTACTTATTTTTACATTTGACTGACTAGATGACCTGACACCATGTTACGTTTCAATGTCTTCTTTATTACTGTAATTCAATATTAAATTAACAATAGCATTAAGTATTTAGTATAGCTTAACATAGGTATATAAAATATACAGTTAATGAGTTGATAACATAAGAGAGAGGGTTCATTGTATAAGAGTAGAACAGGTTATGTGCACAGTGGTATAGTAAACGTAAATAGGTAGATATATATAAATATTTATGTATGTACATTAATACAACAATCTAATTTAACTTTTCGAAAAAGAATACTTTCGAAATGGTATCATCGTCTTCTATAGGAGCAGCTAGGTTAAGTATTCTTTTCTTGTTTAAACTAAGGTTTTTATTTCGGTCTAGCATTGTGTTCGTTTTCGATCGACTATTACCAAATGAGGAATGTCCAAATTTATTTATACTCATATTACTTAATAATCTTTGCTTCTCGCAACTCTTCAATAATTTATATAATCTCGTTTTGATGGTTGTTATGACCAGCACTTGTTGAAGGTATAATCAACCTCAATCTATACACCAAGTCATTAGGATTATCCCAATATTGATTAATATTTTCACGGCAATCGATTGATTTCAATAAACCTCTACCACCTATGAACGAGTGTGGATCATAATTGAATCATTTCCTGATAATATGTAGATATTTATAAGATTTTGTCCCCTTAATTTGACTATCAGGGTTATAGTTACGCTTGTGAGCATTTGTATCTAATAAAATCTGACGATAAGTGTGCAAATCACCCTTTTTATAATGTTGTGGTTTTCTATGAAATATTAACTCGAACAGACCTGGTGTCATTTGCCGTTTATCTCTACAAATCTGTAAAACATTTTTAGAACTAAATTTTAATGGTTTGAGTCCAAATCGCCATTGTCCATTTGAATATCTATTCAGACATACAATGTATCAAGCATTTTAACATCTTTAAGCAATTTTATATTGTGTAATAATATTTTGGGGGGGTGAGTAAGCTTAACCCATTTAAAATCTTCATTTAGTTGATTTTTACTCTGACGTTTTACAGGTTTATGTCTTTCCCGCATATAAGGATCTTCTTCGATTCTTCTCAAAATATCATGTTAAGTTAGAGTAGTATTATCATTTAAAGTTTCAGCTTGATTTTGACTTTCTACAGCCTTGTTTAGTAATTGTTCATCTTTTAGTTTACTTGGAATATACGAAGCTGGTCTTTCGCAGTCGTTCATAAAATTTAGTTTTCGTCTAACGCTAACAAAATCATCTGGTTTTTGTTTTTTATTAAAACAATTATCATTAATATGATCAATAGACGTTCGCTCATTTTTTTTAGGTTTCTTCATCGCTTGCCACTCAACATTTTCTTTCCGAGAACTATCTGTAGAATATTCTAAATCTGCATCGGTCAAATAAATGTTTGTTTTACTATCAAGATCATTATCATTCACATAATTTCAACGGTTGGCAATGTATCAACTTCCATGTCTTTACTTTCTTTTGCACTGTCCGCCTGCAAAATTTCATCATCATCATCACCATTATAATTAGTAACATGCTTTTATTACTAGAGTTTTTCAAATAATCAACTTATTGATTTAATGGTTTCGAAATGGGTTTAAATATATCCTCCAACAAGTTGATTCTATCCAATTCTCCCAATTTCATTCTTTTAAGTTTTTCTTTTAACACTGTCCTGATCTTAACAAGATTTGCTAATACAGTCATATGATTATTTGACATGATTTTGGTAAATCTGTTACCTATCAGCTATGTATCTGATAAGAATCTGGTAAATCTGTTACCTATCAGCTGTGTATCAGATAAGAATCTGGTGTAGGTTATGTCTTTTATAGATGTTTTATAGTTGTATAAAATTATCGAAACCCTTTCGATATCGACCTTTATTTATAGGATCATCTTTACTTATAACAATAAAACCGTATTCATTTCTCCAAGACTCTATACAAATTCTTAAAAATGTTTTGTATGACATATCTGCGATAACATGATCATTATAGATATGCTTAGATTCATTTCATCTTGCTTGAACACAATAATGATGTTTGCATTATAACGAATTAAGTGTTAAGGAATTTTTGTATAAGTTTGACATAAATAGAAAGAATCAATGTTGTTATGGCGACCCATACAAAAATAATCTCGTATTGTACTTTGTTTTCCACATATTACATCATCGAATAAAAAAATCATCAACATTTTCACTAAATGTATAAAGATTTATTCCTTTTATCGGCTTAATAAGCTTTTTAGATAGATATATTTTGGTTGATATAATGATTTTGAATAATGTATATATTTCGGAAATTAAGCCCGTTTGGGCTTTCAATTAAACTGGGCATAACATTAGTTTTTCCTCAACTTGACGGTCCCACAATCAGCGCTCGTATGGAATTTGGTAAACGGGGACTATGTCTGGAAACAATTTAACATTTATACAATTGTCGGCATTATTAACCTTAAATTGGAGACGTTGTATAACAACTTTCATTTTGTTTACTAGATTTATAGCAATATAAACCATCGCTTTTATAATAAAATCACCACTTAATTATAACTCACCCACACTCACTCTCATTAATATTAAGAAGAAGAAGAAAACAAACACTTAATGGGACGAATACGTAAAAAGGCTGGCCAGGGTTTTGTAAATAGTTTGATTAATTCTTTACCTATTGAGCTTCATTTACCTGGATATCAATTTTGTGGTCCTGGAACGAAACTCCGACAACGGATAGAAAGAGGAGATAAGGGTATAAATCCTTCAGATGAAGCCTGTAGAGAACATGATGTTGCATATTCCCAATCGAAAGATATAAACAAGTAAGGAAGGCTAAGTTCGGGTGTAACCGAGCATTACATACTCAGTTGAGAGCTATGGAGACAAGTAAAGGAAAATCACCATGTTGTAAAAAGAACCTAGGGTAACCCTGGAATGTGTTTGTATGACATGTGTATCAAATGGAAGGTATTAAAGGGTATTTTAAGAGGAAGTGGGCCATAGTTCTATAGATGGACGCCATTTAGGGATATCGCCATAAAGGTGGGCCAGGCCTGACTCTAGAATTTGTTTGTACGATATGGGTATCAAATGAAATGTGTTAATGATAATTTTAAAACGGAGTGGGCCTAAGTTCTATAGGTGGACGCCTTTTCGAGATATCGCCATAAAGGTGGACCAAGGGTGACTCTAGAATTTATTTTGTACGATATGGGTATCAAATGAAAGGTGGTAATGACTATTTTAAAAGGGAATGGGCCTTAGTTCTATAGATAGACGCCGTTTCGAGATATCGCCATAAAGATGGACCAGGGGTGACTTTAGAATTTGTTTGTACGATATGGGTATCAAACGAAAGGTGTTAATAAGTGTTTTAAAAGGGAGTGGGCCTTATTTCTATAGGTGGACGCCTTTTCGGAATATCGTTATAAAAGTGGACCAGGGGTGACTCTAGAATGCGTTTGTACAATATGGGTATCAAGTGAAGGTGTTAATGAGTATTTTAAAAGGGCGTGGGTCTTAGTTCTATAGCCTTTTCGAGATATCGCCATAAACGTGGACCAGGGGTGACTCTATAATTTGTTTGCACGATATGGGTATTAAATGAAAGGTGTTAATGAGTATTTTAAAAGGGCGTAGGCCTTAATTCTATAGGTGGATGCCTTTTCGAGATATCGCCATAAACGTGGACCAGGGGTGACTCTAGAATTTGTTTGTACGATATGGGTATCAAATGAAATGTGTTAATGAGTATCTTAAAAGGACGTGGGCCTTAGTTCTATAGGTGGACGCCTTTTCGAAATATCGCCATAAAGGTGGACCAGGGGCGACTCTAGAATTTATTTGTACGATATGGGTATCAAATGAAAGGTGTTAATGAGTATCTTAAAAGGACGTGGGCCTTAGTTCTATAGGTGGACGCCTTTTCGAGATATCGCCATAAAGGTGGGCCAGGGGCGACTCTAGAATTTGTTTGTACGATATGGGTATCAAATGAAAGGTGTTAATGAGTATTTTAACAAGTAAGGAAGGCTAAGTTCGGGTGTAACCGAACATTACATACTCAGTTGAGAGCTGTGGAGACAAAGTAAGGGAAAATCACCATGTTGTAAAAAGAACCTAGGGTAACCCTGGAATGTGTTTGTATGACATGTGTATCAAATGGAAGGTATTAAAGAGTATTTTAAGAGGAAGTGGGCCATAGTTCTATAGATGGACGCCATTTAGGGATATCGCCATAAAGGTGGACCAGGCCTGACTCTAGAATTTGTTTGTACGATATGGGTATCAAATGAAATGTGTTAATGATAATTTTAAAAGGGAGTGGGCCTAAGTTCTATAGGTGGACGCCTTTTCGAGATATCGCCATAAAGGTGGACCAAGGGTGACTCTAGAATTTATTTTGTACGATATGGGTATCAAATGAAAGGTGGTAATGACTATTTTAAAAGGGAATGGGCCTTAGTTCTATAGATGGACGCCGTTTCGAGATATCGCCATAAATATGGACCAGGGGTGACTCTAGAATTTGTTTGTACGATATGGGTATCAACCGAAAGGTGTTAATAAGTGTTTTAAAAGGGAGTGGGCCTTAGTTCTATAGGTGGACGCCTTTTCGGAATATCGTTATAAAAGTGGACCAGGGGTGACTCTAGAATGCGTTTGTACAATATGGGTATCAAGTGAAAGGTGTTAATGAGTATTTTAAAAGGGCGTGGGTCTTAGTTCTATAGGTGGATGCCTTTTCGAGATATCGTCATAAACGTGGACCAGGGGTGACTCTAGAATTTGTTTGTACGATATGGGTATCAAATGACAGGTGTTAATGAGTATCTTAAAAGGACGTGGGCCTTAGTTCTATAGGTGGACGCCTTTTCGAAATATCGCCATAAAGGTGGACCAGGGGCGACTCTAGAATTTGTTTGTACGATATGGGTATCAAATGAAAGGTGTTAATGAGAATTTTAACAAGTAAGGAAGGCTAAGTTCGGGTGTAACCGAACATTACATACTCAGTTGAGAGCTGTGGAGACAAAGTAAGGGAAAATCACCATGTTGTAAAAAGAACCTAGGGTAACCCTGGAATATGTTTGTATGACATGTGTATCAAATGGAAGGTATTAAAGAGTATTTTAAGAGGAAGTGGGCCATAGTTCTATAGATGGACGCCATTTAGGGATATCGCCATAAAGGTGGACCAGGCCTGACTCTAGAATTTGTTTGTACGATATGGGTATCAAATGAAATGTGTTAATGATAATTTTAAAAGGGAGTGGGCCTAAGTTCTATAGGTGGACGCCTTTTCAAGATATCGCCATAAAGGTGGACCAAGGGTGACTCTAGAATTTATTTTTTACGATATGGGTATCAAATGAAAGGTGGTAATGACTATTTTAAAAGGGAATGGGCCTTAGTTCTATAGATGGACGCCGTTTCGAGATATCGCCATAAAGATGGACTAGGGGTGACTCTAGAATTTGTTTGTACGATATGGGTATCAAACGAAAGGTGTTAATAAGTGTTTTAAAAGGGAGTGGGCCTTGGTTATAGGTGGACGCCTTTTCGGAATATCGTTATAAAAGTGGACCAGGGGTGACTCTAGAATGCGTTTGTACAATATGGGTATCAAGTGAAAGGTGTTAAAGAGTATTTTAAAAGGGCGTGCGTCTTAGTTCTATAGGTGGATGCCTTTTCGAGATATCGCCATAAACGTGGACGAGGGGTGACTCTAGAATTTGTTTGTACGATATGGGTATCAAATGAAAGGTGTTAATGAGTATTTTAAAAGGGCGTAGGCCTTAGTTCTATAGGTGGATGCCTTTTCGAGATATCGCCATAAACGTGGACCAGGGGTGACTCTAGAATTTGTTTGTACGATATGGGTATCAAATGAAAGGAGTTAATGAGTATCTTAAAATGACGTGGGCCTTAGTTCTATAGGTGGACGCCTTTTCGAAATATCGCCATAAAGGTGGACCAGGGGCGACTCTAGAATTTGTTTGTACGATATGGGTATCAAATGAAAGGTGTTAATGAGTATCTTAAAAGGACGGGGGCTTAGTTCTATAGGTGGACGCGTTTTCGAAATATCGCCATAAAGGTGGACCAGGGGCGACTCTAGAATTTGTTTGTACGATATGGGTATCAAATGAAAGGTGTTAATGAGTATTTTAAAAAGAAGTGGGCCTTAACGTAACGCCCAAAAGATTTAGGGTTTGACTTAATATTCCTTTCAAATTTAGCAACATACTCTTTATGAAGTTTCTTACTCAAAGATTTAAACTTACTTGATAATAATAAATATTTATCCTTATGAAGACGCATCTTCGATAATTTATACCTTTTAAAAAACTTATTCCTTAAATTTTTAAGTCTTTTCAACTTTCTTGTATACCAAGGTATTTTGTAACATTTCCTTTTCACTCGAGGAATTAAAGTGGAGCAAATTTCATTGACTATAACTTTGAAAAGATCAAATCAATCTAATCAATATTAGGGCTACCTATCTTGGGTCTTGCTCCTTCTCCAAATTAGATGCACGGAGAAACATTTTAAATTGGGTATACCAATTTTTCCAATCTAACGACAAATTAGATGTTTTTGTATTGATTGGTGGAATCGACGTGGCCACCGACAAAACTTGTTGAATCGACATAATTTGAGTACTGGTACTTGGCTTTACTTCATCAGTTCCAGTAATAATTCAACACGCGGTATTAAAAAGTACTTATTTTTACATTTGACTGACTAGATGACCTGACACCATGTTACGTTTCAATGTCTTCTTTATTACTGTAATTCAATATTAAATTAACAATAGCATTAAGTATTTAGTATAGCTTAACATAGGTATATAAAATATACAGTTAATGAGTTGATAACATAAGAGAGAGGGTTCATTGTATAAGAGTAGAACAGGTTATGTGCACAGTGGTATAGTAAACGTAAATAGGTAGATATATATAAATATTTATGTATGTACATTAATACAACAATCTAATTTAACTTTTCGAAAAAGAATACTTTCGAAATGGTATCATCGTCTTCTATAGGAGCAGCTAGGTTAAGTATTCTTTTCTTGTTTAAACTAAGGTTTTTATTTCGGTCTAGCATTGTGTTCGTTTTCGATCGACTATTACCAAATGAGGAATGTCCAAATTTATTTATACTCATATTACTTAATAATCTTTGCTTCTCGCAACTCTTCAATAATTTATATAATCTCGTTTTGATGGTTGTTATGACCAGCACTTGTTGAAGGTATAATCAACCTCAATCTATACACCAAGTCATTAGGATTATCCCAATATTGATTAATATTTTCACGGCAATCGATTGATTTCAATAAACCTCTACCACCTATGAACGAGTGTGGATCATAATTGAATCATTTCCTGATAATATGTAGATATTTATAAGATTTTGTCCCCTTAATTTGACTATCAGGGTTATAGTTACGCTTGTGAGCATTTGTATCTAATAAAATCTGACGATAAGTGTGCAAATCACCCTTTTATAATGTTGTGGTTTTCTATGAAATATTAACTCGAACAGACCTGGTGTCATTTGCCGTTTATCTCTACAAATCTGTAAAACATTTTTAGAACTAAATTTTAATGGTTTGAGTCCAAATCGCCATTGTCCATTTGAATATCTATTCAGACATACAATGTATCAAGCATTTTAACATCTTTAAGCAATTTTATATTGTGTAATAATATTTTGGGGGGTGAGTAAGCTTAACCCATTTAAAATCTTCATTTAGTTGATTTTTACTCTGACGTTTTACAGGTTTATGTCTTTCCCGCATATAAGGATCTTCTTCGATTCTTCTCAAAATATCATGTTAAGTTAGAGTAGTATTATCATTTAAAGTTTCAGCTTGATTTTGACTTTCTACAGCCTTGTTTAGTAATTGTTCATCTTTTAGTTTACTTGGAATATACGAAGCTGGTCTTTCGCAGTCGTTCATAAAATTTAGTTTTCGTCTAACGCTAAAAAAATCATCTGGTTTTTGTTTTTTATTAAAACAATTATCATTAATATGATCAATAGACGTTCGCTCATTTTTTTTAGGTTTCTTCATCGCTTGCCACTCAACATTTTCTTTCCGAGAACTATCTGTAGAATATTCTAAATCTGCATCGGTCAAATAAATGTTTGTTTTACTATCAAGATCATTATCATTCACATAATTTTCAACGGTTGGCAATGTATCAACTTCCATGTCTTTACTTTCTTTTGCACTGTCCGCCTGCAAAATTTCATCATCATCATCACCATTATAATTAGTAACATTGCTTTTATTACTAGAGTTTTTCAAATAATCAACTTATTGATTTAATGGTTTCGAAATGGGTTTAAATATATCCTCCAACAAGTTGATTCTATCCAATTCTCCCAATTTCATTCTTTTAAGTTTTTCTTTTAACACTGTCCTGATCTTAACAAGATTTGCTAATACAGTCATATGATTATTTGACATGATTTTGGTAAATCTGTTACCTATCAGCTATGTATCTGATAAGAATCTGGTAAATCTGTTACCTATCAGCTGTGTATCAGATAAGAATCTGGTGTAGGTTATGTCTTTTATAGATGTTTTATAGTTGTATAAAATTATCGAAACCCTTTCGATATCGACCTTTATTTATAGGATCATCTTTACTTATAACAATAAAACCGTATTCATTTCTCCAAGACTCTATACAAATTCTTAAAAATGTTTTGTATGACATATCTGCGATAACATGATCATTATAGATATGCTTAAGATTCATTTCATCTTGCTTGAACACAATAATGATGTTTGCATTATAACGAATTAAGTGTTAAGGAATTTTTGTATAAGTTTGACATAAATAGAAAGAATCAATGTTGTTATGGCGACCCATACAAAAATAATCTCGTATTGTACTTTGTTTTCCACATATTACATCATCGAATAAAAAAATCATCAACATTTTCACTAAATGTATAAAGATTTATTCCTTTTATCGGCTTAATAAGCTTTTTAGATAGATATATTTTGGTTGATATAATGATTTTGAATAATGTATATATTTCGGAAATTAAGCCCGTTTGGGCTTTCAATTAAACTGGGCATAACATTAGTTTTTCCTCAACTTGACGGTCCCACAATCAGCGCTCGTATGGAATTTGGTAAACGGGGACTATGTCTGGAAACAATTTAACATTTATACAATTGTCGGCATTATTAACCTTAAATTGGAGACGTTGTATAACAACTTTCATTTTGTTTACTAGATTTATAGCAATATAAACCATCGCTTTTATAATAAAATCACCACTTAATTATAACTCACCCACACTCACTCTCATTAATATTAAGAAGAAGAAGAAAACAAACACTTAATGGGACGAATACGTAAAAAGGGCTGGCCAGGGTTTTGTAAATAGTTTGATTAATTCTTTACCTATTGAGCTTCATTTACCTGGATATCAATTTTGTGGTCCTGGAACGAAACTCCGACAACGGATAGAAAGAGGAGATAAGGGTATAAATCCTTCAGATGAAGCCTGTAGAGAACATGATGTTGCATATTCCCAATCGAAAGATATAAACAAGTAAGGAAGGCTAAGTTCGGGTGTAACCGAGCATTACATACTCAGTTGAGAGCTATGGAGACAAAGTAAAGGAAAATCACCATGTTGTAAAAAGAACCTAGGGTAACCCTGGAATGTGTTTGTATGACATGTGTATCAAATGGAAGGTATTAAAGGGTATTTTAAGAGGAAGTGGGCCATAGTTCTATAGATGGACGCCATTTAGGGATATCGCCTTAAAGGTGGGCCAGGCCTGACTCTAGAATTTGTTTGTACGATATGGGTATCAAATGAAATGTGTTAATGATAATTTTAAAACGGAGTGGGCCTAAGTTCTATAGGTGGACGCCTTTTCGAGATATCGCCATAAAGGTGGACCAAGGGTGACTCTAGAATTTATTTTGTACGATATGGGTATCAAATGAAAGGTGGTAATGACTATTTTAAAAGGGAATGGGCCTTAGTTCTATAGATAGACGCCGTTTCGAGATATCGCCATAAAGATGGACCAGGGGTGACTTAGAATTTGTTTGTACGATATGGGTATCAAACGAAAGGTGTTAATAAGTGTTTTAAAAGGGAGTGGGGCCTTAGTTCTATAGGTGGACGCCTTTTCGGAATATCGTTATAAAAGTGGACCAGGGGTGACTCTAGAATGCGTTTGTACAATATGGGTATCAAGTGAAAGGTGTTAATGAGTATTTTAAAAGGGCGTGGGTCTTAGTTCTATAGCCTTTTCGAGATATCGCCATAAACGTGGACCAGGGGTGACTCTAGAATTTGTTTGCACGATATGGGTATTAAATGAAAGGTGTTAATGAGTATTTTAAAAGGGCGTAGGCCTTAATTCTATAGGTGGATGCCTTTTCGAGATATCGCCATAAACGTGGACCAGGGGTGACTCTAGAATTTGTTTGTACGATATGGGTATCAAATGAAATGTGTTAATGAGTATCTTAAAAGGACGTGGGCCTTAGTTCTATAGGTGGACGCCTTTTCGAAATATCGCCATAAAGGTGGACCAGGGGCGACTCTAGAATTTATTTGTACGATATGGGTATCAAATGAAAGGTGTTAATGAGTATCTTAAAAGGACGTGGGCCTTAGTTCTATAGGTGGACGCCTTTTCGAGATATCGCCATAAAGGTGGGCCAGGGGCGACTCTAGAATTTGTTTGTACGATATGGGTATCAAATGAAAGGTGTTAATGAGTATTTTAACAAGTAAGGAAGGCTAAGTTCGGGTGTAACCGAACATTACATACTCAGTTGAGAGCTGTGGAGACAAAGTAAGGGAAAATCACCATGTTGTAAAAAGAACCTAGGGTAACCCTGGAATGTGTTTGTATGACATGTGTATCAAATGGAAGGTATTAAAGAGTATTTTAAGAGAAGTGGGCCATAGTTCTATAGATGGACGCCATTTAGGGATATCGCCATAAAGGTGGACCAGGCCTGACTCTAGAATTTGTTTGTACGATATGGGTATCAAATGAAATGTGTTAATGATAATTTTAAAAGGGAGTGGGCCTAAGTTCTATAGGTGGACGCCTTTTCGAGATATCGCCATAAAGGTGGACCAAGGGTGACTCTAGAATTTATTTTGTACGATATGGGTATCAAATGAAAGGTGGTAATGACTATTTTAAAAGGGAATGGGCCTTAGTTCTATAGATGGACGCCGTTTCGAGATATCGCCATAAATATGGACCAGGGGTGACTCTAGAATTTGTTTGTACGATATGGGTATCAACCGAAAGGTGTTAATAAGTGTTTTAAAAGGGAGTGGGCCTTAGTTCTATAGGTGGACGCCTTTTCGGAATATCGTTATAAAAGTGGACCAGGGGTGACTCTAGAATGCGTTTGTACAATATGGGTATCAAGTGAAAGGTGTTAATGAGTATTTTAAAAGGGCGTGGGTCTTAGTTCTATAGGTGGATGCCTTTTCGAGATATCGTCATAAACGTGGACCAGGGGTGACTCTAGAATTTGTTTGTACGATATGGGTATCAAATGACAGGTGTTAATGAGTATCTTAAAAGGGACGTGGGCCTTAGTTCTATAGGTGGACGCCTTTTCGAAATATCGCCATAAAGGTGGACCAGGGGCGACTCTAGAATTTGTTTGTACGATATGGGTATCAAATGAAAGGTGTTAATGAGTATTTTAACAAGTAAGGAAGGCTAAGTTCGGGTGTAACCGAACATTACATACTCAGTTGAGAGCTGTGGAGACAAAGTAAGGGAAAATCACCATGTTGTAAAAAGAACCTAGGGTAACCCTGGAATATGTTTGTATGACATGTGTATCAAATGGAAGGTATTAAAGAGTATTTTAAGAGGAAGTGGGCCATAGTTCTATAGATGGACGCCATTTAGGGATATCGCCATAAAGGTGGACCAGGCCTGACTCTAGAATTTGTTTGTACGATATGGGTATCAAATGAAATGTGTTAATGATAATTTTAAAAGGGAGTGGGCCTAAGTTCTATAGGTGGACGCCTTTTCGAGATATCGCCATAAAGGTGGACCAAGGGTGACTCTAGAATTTATTTTTTACGATATGGGTATCAAATGAAAGGTGGTAATGACTATTTTAAAAGGGAATGGGCCTTAGTTCTATAGATGGACGCCGTTTCGAGATATCGCCATAAAGATGGACTAGGGGTGACTCTAGAATTTGTTTGTACGATATGGGTATCAAACGAAAGGTGTTAATAAGTGTTTTAAAAGGGAGTGGGCCTTGGTTATAGGTGGACGCCTTTTCGGAATATCGTTATAAAAGTGGACCAGGGGTGACTCTAGAATGCGTTTGTACAATATGGGTATCAAGTGAAAGGTGTTAATGAGTATTTTAAAAGGGCGTGGGTCTTAGTTCTATAGGTGGATGCCTTTTCGAGATATCGCCATAAACGTGGACGAGGGGTGACTCTAGAATTTGTTTGTACGATATGGGTATCAAATGAAAGGTGTTAATGAGTATTTTAAAAGGGCGTAGGCCTTAGTTCTATAGGTGGATGCCTTTTCGAGATATCGCCATAAACGTGGACCAGGGGTGACTCTAGAATTTGTTTGTACGATATGGGTATCAAATGAAAGGTGTTAATGAGTATCTTAAAATGACGTGGGCCTTAGTTCTATAGGTGGACGCCTTTTCGAAATATCGCCATAAAGGTGGACCAGGGGCGACTCTAGAATTTGTTTGTACGATATGGGTATCAAATGAAAGGTGTTAATGAGTATCTTAAAAGGACGGGGGCTTAGTTCTATAGGTGGACGCCTTTTCGAAATATCGCCATAAAGGTGGACCAGGGGCGACTCTAGAATTTGTTTGTACGATATGGGTATCAAATGAAAGGTGTTAATGAGTATTTTAAAAAGAAGTGGGCCTTAGTTCTATAGGTGGACGCCTTTTCGAAATATTGCCATAAAGGTGGACCAGGGGTGTCTCTAGATTTTGTTTGTACTATATGAGTATCAAATGAAAGGTGTTAATGAGTATTTTAAAATGGAGTGGACATTAGTTCTATAGGTGGACGCCTTTTCGGAATATCGTTATAAAAGTGGACCAGGGTTGACTGTAGAATGCCTTTGTACAATATGGGTATCAAACGAAAGGTGTTAATAAGTGTTTTAAAAGGGAGTGGGCCTTAGTTCTATAGGTGGACGCCTTTTCGGAATATCGTTATAAAAGTGGACCAGGGGTGACTCTAGAATGCGTTTGTACAATATGGGTATCAAATGAAAGGTGTTAATGGGTATTTTAAAAGGGCGTGGGCCTTAGTTCTATAGGTGGACGCCTTTTCGAAATATCGCCATAAAGGTGGACCAGGGGCGACTCTAGAATTTGTTTGTACGATATGGGTATCAAATGAAAGGTGTTAATGAGTATTTTAAAAAGGAGTGGGCCTTAGTTCTATGTGTGGACGCCTTTTCGAGATATCGCCATAAACGTGGACCAGGGGTGACTCTAGAATTTGTTTGTACGATATGGGTATCAAATGAAAGGTGTTAATGAGTATCTTAAAAGGGCGTGGACCTTAGTTCTATAGGTGGACGCCTTTTCGAAATATCGCCATAAAGGTGGACCAGGGGTGACTCTAGAATTTGTTTGTACGATATGGGTATCAAATGAAAGGTGTTAATGAGTATTTTAAAATGGCGTAGACCTTAGTTCTATAGGTGGACGCCTTTTCGAAATATCGCCATAAAGGTGGGCCAGGGGTGACTCTAGAATTTTTTCGTACGATATGGGTATCAAATGAAAGGTGTTAATGAGTTTTTTAAAAAGGAGTGGGCCTTAGTTCTATATGTGGACGCCTTTTCGAGATATCGCCATAAACGTGGACCAGGGGTGACTCTAGAATGCGTTTGTACGATATGGGTATCAAATTAAAGGTATTAATGAGGGTTTTAAAAGGGAGTGGCCCTTAGTTGTATATGTGAAGGCGTTTTCGAGATATCTACCAAAATGTGGACCAGTGTGATCCAGAACATCATCTGTCGGGTACCGCTAATTTATTTATATATGTAATACCACGTACAGTATTCCTTCCAAGATTACAAGGGCTTTTGATTTCGCCCTGCGAAACTTTTTCATTTTATTCTACTTAATATGGTAGGTGTCACACCCATTTTACCAAGTTTTTTCTAAAGTTATATTTTGCGTCAATAGACTAATACAATTACCATGTTTCGTTCCTTTTTTCGTATTTGGTATATAATTATGGCATTTTTTTTATTTTTCGTAATTTTCGATATCGAAAAAGTGGGCGTGGTCATAGTCGGATTTCGGCCATTTTTTACACCAATACAAAGTGAGTTCAGATAAGTACGTGAACTGAGTTTAGTAAAGATATATCGATTTTTGCTCAAGTTATCGTGTTAAGGGCCGAGCGGAAGGACAGACGGTCGACTGTGTATAAAAACTGGGCGTGGCTTCAACCGATTTCGCCCTTTTTCACAGAAAACAGTTATCGTCCTAGGAGCTAAGCCTCTACCAAATTTCACAATGATTGGTTAATTTTTGTTCTACTTATGGCATTAAAAGCATCCTAGACAAATTAAATGAAAAAGGGCGGAGCAACGCCCATTTTGAAATTTTCTTTTATTTTTGTATTTTGTTGTACCATATCATTACTGGAGTTGAATGTTGACATAATTTACTTATATACTGTAAAGATATTAACTTTTCTTTTAAAATTTGAATTTAAAAAAATTTTTTTTTAAAAGTGGGCGTGGTCGTTCTCCGATTTTGCTAATTTTTATTAAGCAGACATAAAGTAATAAGAGTAACGTTCCTGCTAAACTTCATCATGATATCTTCAACGACTGCCAAATTACAGCTTGCAAAACTTCTAAATTACCTTCATTTAAAAGTGGGCGGTGCCACGCCCATTGTCCAAAATTTTACTAGTTTTCTATTCTGCGTCATAAGCTCAACTCACCTACCAAGTTTCATGGCTTATGCGTATTTGGTAATGAATTATCGCACTTTTTCAATTTTTCGAAATTTTCGATATCGAAAAAGTGGGCGTGGTTATTGTCCGATATCGTTCATTTTAAATAGCGATCTGATATGAGTGCCCAAACAAATTTCATCAAGATACCTCAAAATTTACTCAAGTTATCGTGTTAACGGACAGACGGACGGACGGACGGACAGACGGGCGGACATGGCTCAATCGAATTTTTTTTCGATACTGATGATTTTGATATATGGACGTCTATATCTATCTCGATTACTTTATACCTGTACAACCAACCGTTATGCAATCAAAGTTAATATACTCTGTGAGCTCTGCTCAATTGAGTATAATGACAGATACCAATCTGATAAAAGTTTATCTGAGAAAGCCTGGCAACGTGTAACATCTAACGATAGTGATTTCAAAGAACGAGCAAACGCTTGGTTCGTTACAAATGTAATGAAAGCAAAACTCAAATTGGGAATCGGTTTAAAAAATAAGAAAAGAAATATATCTAAATGTAAAAAACGGAAAAAGATGAAAACTCGTAAAGTATCAACATACTTAACAAAAAGAAGCCGCAGTTATTTAATGAGGCCTATAACATTTCTAAGAATGCTATAGGGTCTAGCTCTAAAAATAAAGAAATTAATATACCGAGAATAATACCAGTCCCAAAAATTGGTGGAATTTTACCACTACTTCCAATTTTAACAGCGTTGGGTGCACTTGGTGGTATAGCACCTGGTGGATCAGCTATAGCAAAAGTTTTGAATAATATCAGGAATGGAAAGGAGCAATTGGCTGAGGCTAGCCGTCATAATAGATATATGGAATCAATCGCTATGGGGAAGGGCCTATTCCTCAAACCGTATAGAAAGGGATATGGTTTATGTTTACGACCCTATCCAAAAAACGAATAAAAAGCCTACCCAAAAGACCGTTAACAGACATAGATTTAATGAAATATTGCAAACATCTTAAACATTTTAGAGGAATTTTTATGCGAAATTCCCTACCGAATAAACCGAAAGCTCAAGAATGTGGAATTCTTAATTTAGACGATGCTGATGGTCCTGGCACTCATTGGGTAGCATGCTATAATAACAAAAATTATAAAGAATATTTTGATAGTTTTGGAAATTTACAGCCACCGATTGAACTGATTAATTATCTGAAGCCACCAATACATTACAATTATGATCAGAAACAAAAATACAACACAGTAATATGTGGTCAACGTTTAAAATTTTTATATGAGTTAACCGGGGATTGCCCGTATCGCTTTAAATGTATGAAAACATTTATTTCAAGCAATTTTTAATTTTATAATTTATTTAATAATTTGGGAAAAATTTAAACAACGTGACATCAGGACGGACAAGGCGACAGCTGTTTCGATTATACCTTGTAAATCTCTTCAAAGCCTTTTCTCCCGGGAGTGGGAGCCGAACCCGCATTCCTACGATAGTTGAAATGGTTATAAACGCATTCAGCTACGTCATGTCTTAGTTGTTGTAAAGTTTTTCCCAATTGCCTTCTTTCGCATATATTATCTTCCACACATCACATAATTCGTATGTAGTTATGTGTTGAAGTTATGCCTGTTTGTGAGGCGGTTTTAAGAGAAACTTGGTATTTGTTGTTGTTTTTGTTCTATTTATAGAACTACAACGAATTAACCAAATGTTGTCTACTTATATGAGTTAACCGGGGATTGCCCGTATTGCTTTAAATGTATGAAAATATTTATATCAAGCAATTTTTAATTTTATAATTTATTTAATAATTTGGGAAAAATTTAAACAACGTGACATCAGGACGGACAAGGCGACAGCTGTTTCGATTATACCTTGTAAATCTCTTCAAAGCCTTTTCTCCCGGGAGTGGGAGTCGAACCCGCATTCCTACGATAGTTGAAATGGTTATAAACGCATTCAGCTACGTCATGTCTTAGTTGTTGTAAAGTTTTTCCCAATTGCCTTCTTTCGCATATATTATCTTCCACACATCACATAATTCGTATGTAGTTATGTGTTGAAGTTATGCCTGTTTGTGAGGCGGTTTTAAGAGAAACTTGGTATTTGTTGTTGTTTTTGTTCTATTTATAGAACTACAACGAATTAACCAAATGTTGTCTACTTATATGAGTTAACCGGGGATTGTCCGTATCGCTTTAAATGTATGAAAACATTTATTTCAAGCAATTTTTAATTTTATAATTTATTTAATAATTGGGGAAAAATTTTGAATTTTTTCGTTCGCAATAAAAAAAAACACAAGTAAAAAATCCCAAATAAATCAGTGCAGTAGTGCATACAAAAACACACGAGTTAAATAAAACTTAACAAAAGAGTGACAGTCTGTGTTCAAAACTATAGATACGAAGAAAAAAAAACATATAACAAATATAAATTGAGAAAAACAAACATACACGAGTATACATACTTCAATATACATATATACATATCTATATACTGGAAAAAAATAAAAAATACAAATTCAAAAAATTGCAAAAAACTTTGAGAAAAAAAATTTGTAAAAAAATATAAGTGCGAAAACGAAAAATTAAAATCAAGTTCCGTTTGCATTTTTTATTTAAATCTGCGAAAGAGTTGGAAAGTGCTTGGTTAAAAGCAACTAAACTATATACATTTATATACATCTAAATATATATGCATTAGGGCGGGTCGATTAGTGGGGAGGCAACAAAATCGCCCATTGCTCTGTAAAAATCATTTTCTAGGGATCAAAATAAAAAACTTTGCCGAAGGAACCATACCTCTAAAACGAATTCTGATGTCAAACCAACCCCCCCCCACCCAGGTAGGGGTAAGTTTTGAAAAATCCCACTTTGGCCCATTTATGACCGACCACCACTAACTTTGGAGGCCCGACCCACCGATGCCAGTGGCACACCCCCTGGAATCCCCCTGGGGGTTCACCATACAAACATTTCAAAAAATCGCCGGTTTTGCACTTTACATGAAAAAATCATCGAAATGCCTATGTTTTTTCTTTTTGGAGTTTATCTTTCTCTTTAGAAATTTATTTAGTCAGAACATATGTAAATGAAAAAATGAATGTAACTTAGTAATAGAAAAGAAATTAAAAAAAATTATAATATTTTAGCGTTTTTACAACCCTTTTAAAACCAAGGCATCACTGTGATGCATTTGCATGTAGTAAACATAGTTGTGTGGGTTTTTATTCAACCGTTTTAAAAAATTAAGGTATCACTGTGACACAATTGCAGATCGTAAAATTGCTTGTGTTGTTTTTTTTAAGCCACCACAAGACACAGCAGGTAGAATTGAAATTACCATTTCATTCTTATTACCTCGTCTCGTAGACCATATATAACGCAACAGTTTTTGTGAATGCATTAAGTCATGTGAAGAACTCAAAGTGTGAAGTGCTAATTTCAGATAAAAAATATTTCAAAAAAAATAATAAGTGAAGTGACCATTCCAAATCAAAAAGTTTACAATGAATCCACCATCCTCTACACCGCAAGATGAAGCAACTACATCAACAACTATCGAAAACCCAGTGATTCATATACCCAAGCATGATGTTACTGTTTTTGGTGTGTCTACTGATTTAACTGATCTTAATTTACCAACCCATCTGGATATCTTGAGATATTATTTTTACTTAAGCGAACGTGCTTAAACAGAACAAAAAAAGTTTTCCCATAAATCATTCACTATTCAAGTACAAGATAAGTTGATTGGAATTTGGGAAAAACTTGGTATGGAAATAATGCTGAAAAAAAGTGTATTTAATAAATTGAATAAATTGCTTGACAAGTATCAAGAGCAAATCAAGAGAAGAAACAACACCCATTGGTTGGTCACGATTTCTAGAACCTCGTTTACGCAAAATTGTAAATCAAGTAATTAAAGATAATTCATATTATGCGCATTTGGAAAATATCTTGTTTTCATTGTTGTTTGATGATAGCAAATAAAAGCGCGACTGTGCCATCAAGAAAATTCTACGCTATCGAACCGATGTTGATGAGCCAATGGAACTTAGAGTTTATAAAAAACCAGATATAAACTTCAATTGCACAAGTTATATGGAAATAATCAATTTGAATGATATAAATATCGTATTTGAACCACCATTCACGCGAAGCATTCCGTACGATACATTGAAAGAATATTTAAATCAAGATAATCCACCGTTTAATGATGCAAAAATTCCATCACACATACAAGGAACGGAACGACATGTTCAATTGCTAGCTAGCGCTTCCAAACGGGTTATACCGGATAATGTAGAGGCTGTTATGGCTGTTATGGCAACGACATTAGAGAGCCGTGCGAAATTGCCCAGACTTGAAAGTAAAAAAGACTTCGAACAATAATTTTTTTTTGTTTCTTTACTATAACTCACTTAAATTAATCTTTTCATTTACATATGTTCTGAATAAATAAATTTCTTAAAAGAAAAAATAGATATTATTATAAATAAATAATAAATGTTATTATAAATAAAATAAAGAAAAAACATAGCCATTTAGCTGATTTTTTCATGTAAAGTGCAAAACCGGCGATTTTTTTTAAATGTTTGTATGGTGAACCCACAGGGGGGTTCCAGGGGTGTACCACTGGCATCGGAGGGTCTGGCCTCTGGGGGTCGGTCATACATTTGGAGTCGATTGGAGCACTCTAAATGGGTCAAATTGGGATTTTCCAAAGAGTTCGTTTTAGAGGTATGGTTCCTTCGGCAAAGTTTCTTATTTCGATCCCTAGAATACGATTTTCAGAGAGCAATGAACGATTTTTAAATCGACCCGCCCTAATCTGCATTTATTATCATTGTCAACCAATTTAATATTTTATTATTATCTATTTTGCAGGTGGGACGGCTTCCAGAATTGAGTTGCCAAATATGCGCCCCTGCTCGAGAAAATTTACTTTTCCACCGATTCGAGTACTTATACGACTGGCCGCATGTATTTCTAGCGGGTGGATCTGGCTAACATCAACAGGGAAAATTGTAGCATTCTCATTGGCTAACCAATGGCGCGCTACGATTATTGCGATTATATGTGACAACGGAAAATCTCAGATGCAAATTTAAGAATTCTGGTTGAATTTATAATTAATGTTATGTGCTAATGTACTTCAATTTCAGTATTAGAGCTCTGTCGTGTACGGCAGTGCATTATTTTTCAGTTCATTGGTTGGTCACGCTTTCTATGACGCTCGTTATACGCAGCAATGTCATCAAGTAATTAAGATAATTCATATTGATGCGCATTCGAAAATATCTTGCTATCATGTTGCTTTGATGATAGCAACGAAAAGCGCGACTGTGCCTCGAGACATTCTACGCTATCGCACCGATGTTGATGAGCCAATGGAACTGTAGAGTTTATAAAAAACGAGATATAAACTTTAATTGCACAAGTTATACGGATAATGCTCACTTGAATGATATAATCTCGGATTTGAACTCACCGATTCACGCGAAGGCATTCGTACGATACATTGCAAGAATATTTAAATCGAAGAAGATCCACCGTTAATGATCCAAAATTCGCATCACACATATCGAAGGCACGGACGAGATGTGCAATTGCTAGCCTAGCGTTTCAAACGGTGTGAGACGTCACGGAAAATGTAGAGCTGTTATGGCGACGACATTAGAGAACCGTGCGAAATTGCCCGAGACTTGAAAGTAAAGAAGTCTTGCAAACAATATTTTTCTTGAGTTTTTGTTCTTTTCTCTAACTCACTAAATTAATTTTTTCATTACATATGTTTCTGACTAAATAACATTCTTAAGAGAAAAAATAGATATTATTATACATACATATAATATATTAATTATACATAAATAAATAAATATAGAGACACATAGCGCATGTTAGTCTTGATGTTTTCATGTAAGTGCAAACCGGTCGATTTTTGAAATGTTTGATGGTGACCCTAGGGGGCTGCCATGGGGTGTGCACTGCATCGCTGGGTCGGGCCTCGAAGTTAGTGTGGTCGTCATACGTTTGGACTGATTGAGCGCTCGCATAATGGTCAAGTGGATTTTCAAATTAGCCTCCTACCCAAAGTGTCGACCAAATTGGGGACATCAGAATTCGTTTGAGAGTATGGTTCCTTCGGCGACGTTTCTTATTTTGATCCCTAGAATATGATTTGCACAGAGCAATGGCGATTTTTTTGCCTCCCACATCGACCCGGCCTAATGGCACTATCTAAACTATTTTAAGATAATATAAATATAAAATAGGTAGGTACTTTGTGTGGAGGCTGCAATAGTTCAGTTTTTTGGAGTGGTCTGCTTATAGCACGTAAGACTAGGAACTACGTATTTCCAGACAATATATGACGTAAACTTGAACAATTTGATGAATTGTTGAATTTGAAGCTTCTAGCTGTAAAAAGTGGCGAAAAATTACGTGTATATGGGGTATATAATTTATATATACTACCGATCTCTAGGCTTGTTTCAGTACAACATATACGCGATATACGTGAGCAATGGTGAAATTTTAAGCTTCTTTATTCTCTCTTTTCGATTCGCTGGTTAGTTCTATCGCCTTATGCAAAATCAGTTGTCTGAAAATTTGTTAAGCTGTCCATTTCGGGCAAAGCCGACACATTCGTTGGCGTTGGTAAAAGAGGATATATTCTTTGGCAGCAGCATTGTGTGCAATTTATTTTCGTAATTATTGGAAATATTATATACTGAATTATTTGACAGATGAAACTTTAAAAATTTAACATTCACTAATACATTAAATGAAATAGCAAATGAAGTTAATAAAAACGTAGGAAAGGTTCTCTATCTAGAAATACTGAATTCAATAATGCAAGATCCCAAAAAATATATATCTGATTCGATTATAATAAATTTATTTATGGTGCTAAGTGTTACATTAGATGTAATAAGCCTCCATGAGTGAGTATATGACAGATGTGATACTAATAATGGCAGGACGTCAAAAGAAATGTGCAATACCCTATGATATGACAGATCTGTTTGATTCAGCTGTGAAAGAGAGCAATCGTGTGAAAGTGTTGTTCGGGATCGAATAGATATAGGGCCCAGTTTGGCTAAACGAGAGAAGAGGGTGTAAGTGATAGGGTTGTCTAGTGAATATTTATCGCGCTCCAGCAATTGAAAAAAACGCGTATGACTATAAATGACAATCCGAACAACGATGATATACCTTTCTATTCTTTGCCACCTTTCTATTCTGATGATTTAATGAAACAGCGAATTATCCGACCTAGTAACTGCCCCAATTACGCTTCTGCGATTGTCTGGTAACATTGCGAACCGCGTATGTGCATCGATTAGCAGAGCTTTGATAACGAAACAGTAGCAGCACAATTTTCGCATTTCCCTAGATAGACGATTGTATATAGACTTATATAGTCGAGGGAAAGAATATGGTTCACTCTCTTGACTTGAAAGATGGGTTCAATCATGTTAGCAATGGAGCGGATCTATTCCATTACACTATTTTTGTCATCACCACATAGGGCATTCGAGTACCTAGAATGCATTTGGGTTAAGAATGTCACCGGCTAATTCAGATATTTGTCTAGACATCTTCCGAGACGCTAATTGATGCAAAATGAAATCATGTGTATATTGATGACATATTAATAAGCGTCAAGTGATCTTGACAGTCATATTAAGATCCTACGTAAGTGCTTGAGGAGGACTATGAAACAAATTGGAACTTAGCTTAGAAGTGCAAGTTTTGCTATAAAAAAAAAAAAAAAAATAAAAAAGAAAAAAAAAAAAAAAAAAAAAAAAAAAAATAAAAAAAAAAAAAAAAAAAAAAAAAAAAAAAAAAAAAAAAAAAAAAAAAAAAAAAAAAAAAAAAAAAAAAAAAAAAAAAAAAAAAAAAAAAAAAAAAAAGAACAACGTCATTGAGTATTTGGGTTTGGGTGGGGGGGAGGGAGTTTTGGTGGGTTTAATAATAATAAAGTTACTCCTTCAGATATACAGCCTTCGAGGATGACATATTAAGGCATTGCGTATTACCCAGTTCCAAGATCATAAGAGATCCGCGCTTCTATAGTTGTTTTCTTATTTTCACGGAAAATTTGTCCGGCTGTCTTTTCTAAAATCGCTGAAGCCACTCTTAGATTTACTACACAAGATGCGTGAATATCAGGTTTTCGAGGGAATGTTTGAAGGCTTTTGAGGAATTACGCATATATTTTAGTAAGTTCACGCGCTGTTAGCATATATGATCGCAAAGCGTGAACACAACTTCATTGTCGATGCAGCCAGTCAGGCTTTGGCTCTGTGCTTCTTCAAAGCGAGAACGATGGAAATGTGCATCCATAGGCGTAATTTTCGCAAACACGACACCAGCTGAGTCTAGAGATGATCATAGTCGTTGAGCTAGAAACATATCGATCGATATATCTCTCGCGTCAGATTATATGAATATATTTAGTGAGAGGTGTGCCATTTAAATCATGAGTACAGATTGCAACGCGCTCACTATGTGATCCTAATTGAAGAAACATGATCACTTCCCGACGTAGCTGAAAATTTTTGGTTATTCTGATCCAGCACCCGGCATCGGTTGGGCTATCGGGCCATGTAGCCGCGTTAAGCTGGGTCGCGTGTTGGAAAGATAGTACGATTCATAAATTTCACTTCAAAATCCGATGAAAGCAGTATTAGCAGTCGTCAGTATTCTCAACTTGTAGATTCGCAACCTGTATGACGAGTTGAAAGTGAGTTAGTGGCCGCTGTAGACTTGGATGATCTGGATGTTTAGATCCAATTCCTCAGAACCGAGACGAAAGCTTAGGAGTTCATGATCAAACTGGAGAAAGAGGAGCCATAGGGTATGAACAGTGGACGGTTTAGTGTGTAGAGAATTGGCGAGAAGATTATGCTTTGCTACCTTCAGAATGGAGGAAAATGTAATCCGCACACTCACGAGAAATTTGGCCATTTAGGAACAGAGAAATGTTATAATCAAATACGCAAGACTTATTGCTTGAAGTATGAGGGATAAAGTTGACCGGTTCATTAAGAATTGTCTTTTAAGTGTATTGTGTACTCTGCCCAGCTCGTCGCAATGAGTCATAACATGTTTAGTATTCCTAAAAAACCAATACCATTTGACACCATTCCTTAGATCACTTCGGTCCCTTGCGCAGCGATTAATGGAAACGCCAACATATTTTAGTCGTGACTGGCGCATTCACAAATTTGTAAAATTATATCCGGTTATTCCACGAGTACAAAAAGAAGTGTGCTGGCTCACTAGATAAATATTTTTCTTACTATAGCCGCCCCAGACCGTATCATAACCGACCGCGGAACTTGCTTTACGTCCCTTGAGTTTAGTGACATACTTGTCGAAAAGAAATATAAGCCATGTGAAGGTCGCAGTAGCATAACCGCAGGCAAATGAGAGTTCGAGAGAGTAATCGTGTCTCAAGCCGATGTTGAGTAAACTTACTGAGTCCGTGGAACACTGCCGACTGAATGCCAAGTGCCTCAAATAGAATATGCTCTAAACAACAGTATTCATAGTACTACGAAAAAGTCGCCTAGCGTTTTACTCTTTGGGGTAAATCAAGAGGAGTATCGTGGATGAATTTACCGAATCTATGGAGACAAACTAGTGGATGAAACCACTAGAGACCATGAAGAAATAGGCGAAAGGCACTTAGGAATATAGAACGTTCTCAAAGTATAATTACCAATATTTTTGAAACACACTGTTCCCGCAAAAACTATTCAGTAGGAGATTTTGTAGTCATTAGGCACTTGGATACCACAGTAGAACTAATAAGAAACTCGTTCAAAAGTATAGGCTCCCGTGTGTTATATGCAAGTACTACCGAATGATCTTTATATCATAAGGATATAGATAACTTCCCAGCTGACCCATCTGCCATATGATGGCATTGTTGAAGCTATGAAAATTCGTAAATGTTGCCTGCCTAATAACGATGACAAGACTACACTTCAGTCACAACTGCAACAGGTCACACAACCTCAGCCGATTGAGGTCAATCATTAAGTCAGATTGGCCGAGTTGTAATGTACTTATATATTAATCTGTCATGTCACCCATTTTATTATACCATGTCATTTCTGACAGATGGTAAATGTCACCTGCTGGCGGAAATGCAGCCAACTTCGCTTTTGCTCTGGGGCCTTCTTCTTCCGGTGACAGCGAAACG
>JARSSU010029020.1:0-28785 GCA_029619165.1 Eurosta solidaginis | reverse complement strand
CTTGCACAGTTTGAGTGTTATTGTGATGTATTTTAATAAAGGCCATTTTTCCATTATTCAATATTGGAGTTATTTATTCAACAGTTAGCGATACGAACCTAGCAAAAGGGCAAATAAGAGGATTTGCAGCAAATTCGTTACAATACTAACAGCATAGTGATGCTAATACTCGCCATAATATGGATATTACGACGGTTGATCAATTACAAAGTTAATGAAATGGTACTTCAAAATTATATTCTAAGAGAAGAAGTGCAACGCTCATTTTCATATACTTTGTACAGAAATATGAAACTTTGAATATTCTACAGGACATTCGTGAGATACAATTACACGTAAATAGGCGTAGTTATCAGTCGAGTTCATGATGTCTCTTACGAATATGATCTACCTTAAACATTTATATCCTTTCGAAAAATTTATTGAAAAATAAAGCTCGGAAGACATCTACTCAAGAGCTCTCCAGTTATAACTGCCCCTGAAGTTTATGACAAGATGCCGGTAGGTTTCAAGTCCTCCTTGGCGCGGTTTACCTCCGAGGAGATTAAGGCCGAGCTTTTTAAAACTTAGAAGTTGATTATGGGGCTTTATAAGGATTCCCTACAGCAAATTTTTGATTTAGTTCCGAATAAGCTAGGTAATTTAAATTAACTTCTAGTCTGGCAAGCACTTAAGCTCGTCAAGATAATGCGGATTACCGCGCCGCCTGTCTGGCTTTTAAGCTGCCAATGATAATCTGCATATTGTGTGCTACTTCTATCGGCTTCGCAGATCACAACTCAGGTGCATACTTCAGCTCATACGTATTTGTGAGCCTCGACAGCCATTTATCGCCTGCGCCTAGTTAACTGATTTATTGGAAGATATTGTTAATAAATAAATATATATGAATTACCATAATTAATACGATTAAGTTTTTTTTCAAAATTATTCATTCAATATGCTAGTAAAATATAATTCGCATATATAGTATATGTAAGTACTTATAGCTAAATTGGTCGAGTGTTTGATGGGACAGCTTTATTAAGTATGGATTCAATGTTGTTTGTTGTAATGTTGTGGGCTGCGGCAAGGTCATACACATAAGTTCAATATTAATAGAATGTAAGTAGTTAAGTGCTTCGTAATTGTGACGCGCTCAGCTGGATTAACCAAATTTGGTATTTATATGGAAAACTAATCTTGTCAAGATTTATCTAAAGTGCTGGTCAAAATGTGATGGTTCAGCTAGATGGCTTCAAACAAACGAATACTAAGGAGATTTAGTGAGATATGAAGGGAACCAGCAGTTGAGGAAAGATAGGTTAAATTAGCTGGTTTTGTATTGAAGATTACGCTCAGAAACCACAAAGTTTTCTTCAGTGACCTAAGACAACAGATTTTATCGATGCAAAATCTCTGGTAAATTCGAAACCGATTTCAAGATGTTGAACACCGAAGAAGTGATATTGAATGGACAAAAAGGTAATTTTTATCAGATGATATCTAAGGAATCAATAAACCTACCACAAACTAGAATTATCAGCATTCTTTAAGTTTTTCGTATATGTTGAACTGTCAAGAGCTTACGAATAACCGAAAATCTCTACCAATAAGACCACGCATATTTGTTATCTTTAAAGAGGCCCTTAGTTTGTATGATGTACGATAGAAATGTTATATATGTATGTCTGGACATTTTTCAGTCAGATAACAATAAGGAATGAAGACTTTATCGGCTTGCTGCTTGGGAATATTAAACAGACGAACCTTCATCTTAAAACTAGCTCATCTTAGTGTTGCCATTAAACTTCTATTCTATGCAGACCTCTACGCCGACGCAAGCTGACCGAAGGTAAAAGTCCATAACGGTTCGTTACTGCGAGACTTGGAATAATCCACCCTTCCACGTAGTCTCAAAAGGTGGACCACAAACTACGCGAGTGCTCGGCAGGCATTAGTTCAGTTTAAGAATCCAAGAACTTTCATTTAACTTTTACATCTCGAAGCTGCCTTAACAACTATCTCCGTAGTCTTTCCAATTATTTCGGCTACCGAAACTTAACACTATCATCGAATTAGCCTTATTTACGACATGGACATGGCAAATGTCAGCAATGTTGCACGTTCACGCCGATGGCATTACTCTACCAATTATTCGGCTCCCAAAAATACTGGCTGCATCGTTAAGTGGCCTAAATTTTCATTCGCATGGAGAGCCGTAAGAAAATCTACAAGCCTCTTGCTGGCAGCACTTGGTGCAAAGACCCAGAAGCGTTGATAGCTAGTTATAAGGCAAGTAGCCAGCGATTGTATGCCATCCGTCTCCGATATGTTGCCTAAGAGAGACAAACTTGAGGAAGCTTTGTGTCTGTCAAAACATCGCACTCAAAACTGCCACGCGATGCCTTCTTATGAGGGGATTGAACAAACAGTTTCTGTTGCAATCCCAGAAACCTGTATATACTAACAGATAACTGCTTGATGCGACCTGCATCCCATAACCCACAGCGGGAAGAGTCTTAGAATATACCCGCGGCAGGTATGCGTGTCGAAAGAGGCGACTAAATACCCAAATGATTTAAGGGGTTGTAAAGCGTAACCCTTTCAAGGGGTTGCCAGCGCAATTTAAAGCTTCTTCAACCCAATTGTTAACCTCGACTACCTGTGGCGAATATTTTTTCTTTAGCAGCCGAGGCTCTGACGATCCCCAACTTCCTCACGGAGCTAGGGGTGGAGGCTTGTACCTTAATTGTGCTTGTAACCGGAACTTACCGGCTCTATATTCGGACTATCTGCATTGAGAGCACTCCCCAAAGCCTTCGGAGGTATCTTTAACGCTACAATAACAACAAAAACAACTCGCCTACCAGGGATATAAGAAAGCTTTTCCACAAGCACTTCGAAGAGATTCGGTAAACAAGAATCAGCTGAATATAAGCAGGCCTACGCCTCATCTACAAAGAGTCGGCAAAGTCTTATGCCGATAAATGCCAGCCCGCCGAACCCGGTCCCAGAGTCAAATACCTGAAACACGCACAAGAGAACAGCAGACTGCGTGTAATATGTTCCAACATGAAATCAACCATATTTTCAACTGTAATGTGGAACTCATGCATCTAACTCCAATGTCTCTTTTGTCCAACCTTATTAAAAGGACAATTTTCCTTCGACTTCCGTAAGAGGATATCGATGGAAGTTTGTGAATGACAAAACAATGCTACAAGAAGAAGAAGATAATTTTAAAGTCGTAAATGTAAAAATACAGAAATTTTGAGCAGCTAAGGTGGATGCCAACTCAACTGCAAAGCTCCTGTGAAATCGATCTGAAGATTACGGACCAACGACTGCAGTGCTGGAATTCAGAGTTTTTAGTTGCCAAATTACCGCTGGGCCAGCTACCCCTTTTACATTATAAATCGATAAATTTCCGACAAAAACTAATGAAATAATCGTTCTTAGCGTACCTCATTACTTAACTCAGAATGAATTACATATCACCGAATCTAAAGGGTCGGTCTCATAATTTTTATGCGATTTTGGATAGTTCCGCATGCAGTTCGGAATGACGAATGGCAGAGTACACTAAACCGCTCATTCGTATACACATCACTCGTAAAATCCACCAAAAAACACCCAAATTATTTGGGGAGTCACGAAACTATCATCAAAAGTATGCGAGTATAACCAAAAATAAATAAGGTTTTTTTTTCAAATTTGAATTCTGAAATAGTTTTGGGTAAACAGCTTACTAACATTACCGTCTGACATCTATTGATCCGATCCGCAAGTGTGCGAAGCTTTTGCGCATGCGAAGGCCATTTTGTATAACATGACGTCAATAACGCTTAAATAAATAAACAAACAAAAAAACGTAAATAATACGCAAAAATTCATTTGGTTGAAATTTTATTTATTACAACTGCTTATCATAATTACCGCTATTATTAGAAAACTCCATCAGCCAAATGCCATTAACCAGCGCCTGTGTGAATGGACCAAAGTAAAGCTCCACGGTTTGTTTGCTTTTGCGCGCTCGGTTGGCTTTGGAACTTTTCAAACCCATCATATCAATACGACTAATCCTACTTCAGTAACTAAATATTTATATCTAAATAAGTAAGTAGGAAGGTTAGGCCGACTCATTTGAAAAAAGGGCATGAGTACCAAGTACCCGTGAAGTTCGATGTGTAAAAAAATACTGATTTGCGTGTGAAAAACCGTTCGTTGTTGTTGTATTAGCGATAAAGGCACTCCCCGAAGGTTTTGGGGAGTCTTCGATGTGGATGGTCCTTTGCCGGATACTGATTCGGTACGTTCGGTAACAAAGCACCATACAGGTATTAGCCCGCCCATCCCGGGAAAGATTAATATGACCACATTAAACCTTCTAGGCCATCCCGCTCCCCACCTCCTAGTGCCATGAGAAACTTGGAGTCACCAGAGCCTCGCCTGTTAAACATGTGTATTATACATTCATATTTGTAACAGGATTCCCCTCGCCTATGTTGACAATTGGGTTGCGGAAGCTTTGAAGCTATAAAGCTTTGTCTTGCGCTTATCAACGCCTTGAATCCCAACGGCTTCTTATTGGCTTGTGATTGGCTTGCAAGTTTTATCGGTATCAGTTTTATAACAAAGCGAGAAGTCATCTATAAGTTTTTGATAAAAAATTGATAACTTTTTGGTAAAATATCGATAAATAGATAACAGTAGACAACCATTCGATGAAATAGCGATAACTTTCGGATAAGAAATGGACAATTTACAACTTTTCCATAGATAATAAACTTTTCGATAATTTATTGGTTACTTTTGGGAAGATATCAATAAATTCTTGAAAAAAACCTATAACACGCCAATAATAAATTGATAAATTTTCGATAAGACATTTATATCATTTTAGATAGATAAATCGTCCATTGAAAATTGATAATCGACTGTTATCGATGAAAGGTTTGTAACACTTCAAGATGAGAAACCACGGCGGAGTTTTAACGATTTGTTATCGAAGTGTTTACGAATGGTTATCGATAGAAAATTCTATCGACGCGTTAAAGTATTGTTATCGTAGGATTATGAGCGTGCTAGCCATTTCTTTTTGAAGAGTAATAGGTTTGTTATTATTCTTATTTAATATTACAGGCGTGTTATTAACGATAATTAGACGATTTATCGAATTATTATCTAAGTATTATAAATTTGCAATCGATAGCAAACATTATTGATGAGTTGTCGGCTTTTTGTCGACTTTTTATCGCAAATGTATCGATTTGTTACCAAAAAATTGATTAGTTATCGAAAAGTTATCTACTTCTTAGATCATGTGCAAATCCTACGACGCGTCGTTAAACTCATATCTCTAAAGAGGGAAGGCTTAAGGCCCACGATGGTCTTACTAATTGGACACTGCCTTCAGGGGTCACATGCTTATAAGTTAGGCCTCGACAGAACTGCATATGTAGAAAGTGCGAGCTGCAGCAAGAAACGGTTGAGCACATTCTGTGTTGGTGTTCTGCGCTCGCGAGGTCAAAGCTTCAGCTATTAGGAGCGGCAGATTTGCCAGATATGGAGGCAGCAATTTAGCTAGGTGCTAGTAAACTAGGTCCAGGAACACCTTAGACTAACAATGTTATTCCTATTTATTAAAAAGAGAGGACTGTGAGTTCATGACGCGTGTTCTGACTGGACACTGCCTTCTGCGCCACATGCCTTTAATTTAGGATTGGTCAGTGATAGAAGATGTAGAAAGTGCGGGTTGGAGAAGGTAACGATCGAGTACGTTTTGTGTTCGTGCCCCGCACTTGCCAGGCTAAAACTACAGCTGTCGGATTTAGAAGCAGCAAAAGGCATATGACTTAAAAAGCTTCTAGTATTTTCCAAGAGGACGGGGTTATGTATTTTATAATAGATCCTGGTTTTTGATAGGGTATTTCAGTTTGGTCGTTAAACAAACTTCTGGTAACACTACGGATTCAATCAGTCTATGGGAGGTCCTCACGTACCGGCCAGTACCTGGACACAAAAATGAAACGGTAGAATTTGACAAAAGAGGCTTTTATTCTCGATTGTATATAGAAGCAGAAAACTAGTTGATACTGTCTAATGTAATGTACATATTAACATAATTAAAAAATTACTGCAAAAATACCACTTAATTGCCATTCACTTAATTTAAAAAAATATGTATACACAAATGTTAATTTAGTATTTACATATCCACATATTTTCGTTCGCATTCTGCCCACGGAATTTTTTTGATTGAGCGCAAGACTTCTCTAAGTGCATCGTAATTTTAATTTAACGTGTGATTAGGAATGGAATGTGCTTGGAAATCTACATATAATACATACGCAAAGCAAATATTTTAATGTACTTAAGTATACGTGCATTAAAAATAAATAATATTTTTAATTTGGCGTGCAGACGGGTATAAATAAATGAATATAACTATATGTATATTTCGTGTTTTAGTAGCGCCCAAAGTATTCTTTATAGAATTTTCACAGAAGGTTTAAGTGGGCAAAACATAGTTTCTTAAAAAAATGTGTGGTGCTTCTGATATAGAGTAACAATTCAGTTCACTAAAATTCCGAATTTGAAGTACATATTGGATTGTTAAAAACGATATTCCCTCCGCTGTATGAGTAATAAATTCGTTATACAACAAAAGCTGCTACAACAACAAGGATCAATGAAGAAAGCAATGATTTTGTCAACACATGTATGTATATGTGAATAAAACAGGAAGACCCATAGTTCAAATAACTACTAGAATATGATAAGCGAATGATTCAGAGGCAAACTAGGAGTGGAAATGTCGCACCGCCAGACTATGAAAGTCGGCGGGAAATTTATTTTACCATATTGTGGCGAATATTGGCATCACTATGCTGTTAGTAAACAATCACAATAACAAAAACAGCAAGCAGCCACACTTATGTACAAGGCAACGAAGAATATTCCATACACATAACCAGCAGCTTGAAGCAGAGAGATTATTTCACATACATTTAGCCGGCAGCTAAGAGCAGTATTTGTTACTCACAAATACACAAGCATATGGCTAGAAGAAAACATAAACTACAGATATACACGTATATAGCTAAATAACCAAGCATAAGATACAACTGTTCTAGAAGGCATATTGATGAAATGTCTAGACCTTAGGACAAATGGGCGAACGAGGCAACCGAGAGTATAAAAGCAGCGCAAGCTGAGGAATCAGTAATCAGTTTGATTTCAACGCCCTATTAGTGAAGTATAATTGCATAATTTTGCAATA
This sequence comes from Eurosta solidaginis, assembly GCA_029619165.1. Lineage (NCBI taxonomy): Eukaryota > Metazoa > Arthropoda > Insecta > Diptera > Tephritidae > Eurosta > Eurosta solidaginis. Next base: position 21,521 of record JARSSU010029020.1, on the reverse strand, counting down.
CTGAATATTGGAGTTATTTATTCGAAAGTTCAGCTAATCGAACGTTAGCAGATAGTGCATAATTATCACGCACTATCCAAAATTCGTTACAATATTGTAAACGAACTACGGTGAAGAAAAAAAGTGCATGTTTATTATACTGTTGCAGTATAGAGATCTTACACAATATTCGAAAAGAATTTATTTAGCAATCTTATTCGCTATGTCACAGAGCTTGCAGCGGATCCCAGATAAGCTTATCTTATCTACTCTTATGCCACTTGAGCATGTAGTGGCTTGTACTAATACATACTTGTTAGCATTTTTGTACGGTGAGCATTTTTACGTGTGAGACCCTAATAATTACATCCTATGATCACGTATCCTATCAAAAAGAGTTTTGCTATCGCAGTCCATTGCCAACAAGACTTTGAGTTTCCTTATATTATCTAATTATTTGCAAGGAATATTTATGATTAGATGGACTTTGTTGCTGTTTTTTATTAGGAGCCTCTCCATCTAATCATGCATAATATATTTGTAACAAAACAAGTTGAATAAAGTAAATATTTAAGCGTTTTAGAAAAAACTCCTGAGATAGGGCTTTCTTTAAACAAATTCAGAAATAAGGCGTTTTCGAACTGGCAACGTACACATATTTATCAAGCGTGAATTTGACGACTACGAGTTCCTTGAATGTGGCGATGAGATGATCTAGATGGTTCAAAGTGGTCATATTAAGCCATTCTCATGACAGTCGCCCAGATGCTGGTACCTGCCGGCTATGGATGATAATCTGTAAATCGATTGTCCGATCGATCCGCAGCACTCTCCTTAGACTTCACGGAGTCTTTCTCTTTCTCTACTCATATGAATAGCACTCACAGTCTTTCACGTGGTAGTTCATAGAAAGCTGCGTTAATTTTTATCGAAAATCTTGATATTTATATTGTGTAGGGGCGTACAGCGTTTTTTATTGATTCATTTCTGTTATGTTACAACGTTCAAAAACCTACATATGGCTTAGGGATGTTACGGACTTAAGTTTATCGGAAACAGGAATTAGTCAGATTTTCTTAATTTGCATTATAGGAATTGGTTCTAAAATCGGATATCAAAGCAGGTTAAGAGAGAAACAGATATAGTTAAATAAAACAATACTTTTAGCACTTGGTAAGAAAAAAGCTGGTATAATCAACAGACTTACATGGCAAGTAAACTGAAATTTCTATCAATTTTTATCCATTGCAGACAACTGTTGTATCAACTGCGCACATATAATTGATTCTGAATTGACCGGTTTTACCGTTTAAGTCAACAAAAAAATTGTATCATAAGTAAGCCATAGTGCAAGCTGCAGAAAGAACCGGCCTGAGCGCGTTCTGTGTTCATGTCCTGAGCTCGCGGGTGAAGGCTACAGCTGAATGGGCGGCAGAAGATTTTCCAGACCACGAGGGCAGCTATTCAGGTAGATCTTAAAAAACTTTTAGTATTATAAGCCCTGATACCTAATTAAGGTTTTCCGCTTGGTCGTCTGGTAGCACTATGAACACATTCAGTCCATGTGAGGTCTTTATGGCCAGCCAGTTGAACTTTGATTTGGCAAACACTCCGAGTGTATTTCTGCCATGAAAAGCTTTTCAGTGAAATCTCATCTGCGTTATAGATGCCGTTCGGAGTCGGCATAAAACATGTAGGTCCCGTTTCGCTGATTTGTATTAAAAATTAAAAGGATCACAATGCAAATTGGACAAGAAACTCGGCCTAAAAATCTCGCGTGAGGTTATTGCACCTGTACTTATTATTTTATATTTAGTGAACCTAACTTCAGCCCCAGCAGTTCTGTTAGCTTAACAATTGTTACTGTCAGTCTGAGAATACTAACGAACGCTGTTACAATTAAAGATTTTCCTCTACATAAGAAAATTAGTGAATATTAGAAGATTAGATTGTCCAATCACAGTTTAGTTCTGCTGTTAGACTTATCTTTTCCACCATTAGGCTAAAGTAATCACACATAGTCGCCTTGTCTGAAGCTTCATTTGGTTTGAAATCGTTCGGAGAGCTACTTCCCAAATCCTTATGGAGCTGGTGGTGTTGCTCAATATCAGACATACCAGCATACAAGCAACTTCTTTTCGCGCTGTCAAAGGCTGCGCTCTTATCGTCAGTCTTCTGAAGGATCAAACGAATTGTGAAGTAAGGAACCGAAGCTCCGTAGCGTAGTTAATATGCAAGAGAGTAGAAGAATGCGTAAGCACGTGTAGACTGAGCTTAAAACAGCCGACTTTGTTTGCCCTCTTCCCCCAACACCACTAAAACTTAATGAGTACATAATTACCATTGTAATGGTCATTTTAAATTTTATTCTCCCATAAACTTTCTTTTGTTGATTATTTGTATATACATTACTCCCACAGTATGGCAACGCCTTTTACGACTGCCAAGCGTGTGGCAATAATAGCCCGCAGACAAATTTTATTCGGTAGTTCATTTAAAATTGCAGTCGCTTATTATTGAAATGTTTTATTTTCGGTTTTGTTTTTTCTTCAAAGGCAAGGCTAACAATACAGAAAACAAAATAACGAATGTAAAAAAAACTTCAATACCTTAAAAGAAGCTCAAAAAAAAACTCTACAACAAGCAGCAGTTTTTGCCGAAAAGCGTGTTTTTTTGCAAACAATAAAAAAATTTGTTTATAGTTAAAAAAGTACTCAAATGCGCATAATCGTAGTCATAGCTTCAAAGTTGAATGTCAAGGTGAGAGGTAAAAAAAAGAAATTCTCTTTGTATCATTAATGCCGAAATAAATAGACATTGTAGCGACTGTAACACAGTTCGCATCTAACGGTTTGTTGAGCAGTAATAAAATGATTAAAAGCCCTAACTCGTTATTTTGATATTTTTCAATTGATTTCGCTTACAAAAAGCAATTTTATTTGGCAAACGTGCGAACGCCCGCTAATTGTTTTTTCTATCTACACAATCGCATGCCATAATCGCTTTTCAGCGGCTTCCGATACTTTTAGTTCATTTACATTTACATTCATTATTTGTTTTATGTATACGATTACATAGTATTTCGGCGCGCTGTATTGAGTCTGTACGTGGGATGTCCAAATTTGCGGAACTAACATCAAACCATTAATTGGCGCCCAACAATGGGCGCACTTTGGAATTGCAAACAAAGCGTACCAAATATCTCTGCTTCCTGAAGAGTGGAGCAAATTAGAAACACTAAAAAAATCTTCAAAGGCAGTGTGGATCTCAGTCTCTATTGCTGCCTCAATAAGGTATCGACACAATCACTTATTGAACAAAATCGATTTAATCTATTCACATAAACTGTCCAAGTTTGCGAAGCCAAATAAGTTATATTGGGTAAACTATGTTTATGGCAGGTTTCAAAAGCAGAAAGAACTGGCTCTGACAGCTTTTCTAGATATCAGAGACGTGTTTACGAATACCATGACTGGGACCATGCCGTGTGAAAAACCTACCCAGGTAATCTGGTAATCCTGGCAAGGAATAAATTTCTAGACGCCATGCGGAATGTTTCGCAGGTATATGTATCTGGACACATGACAATGGGTTTAGTCGTGTAGACGTGCTGTGAGCCGTGATAAGATGGAATTGGGTCTTATTATGCGGGCATATTAAATCTCCGTCTTCAGGACCCCTTCGATGGGAGGAGTACCGCTATTATCTTCTGATAGAGTTAAATATCTAAGGAGATAATTAAACAACGTGATATCAGGACGGACAAGGCGACAGCTGTTTCGATTATGCCTTGTAAATCTCTACAAAGCATTTTCTCCCGGGAGAGGGATTCGAAACCGGGTGTTACAAACGCATTTAGCCACGGCATGCCTTACTTGTTGTAAACTTATCTGAATTGCATTCATTGTATATTTTATTTTTTTGCACAGCACATACTTCGTATATTAACATGTGTCAAAGTTATGCTTTTTGTTGTTGGCAGATTTCAAAGAAACTGGTATTTTGCTTTGTTCTATTTATATTTGTATTTCTAAGTACCACTTTGGACAGAAAACTGCCCTGGAGACAAAATGTAAGATATAGTGGTAGGAAGGCATTGGTTGCCTTTTAGTCCTGTGAGAAGGCGTGCACTACGGTAGGAGCTGGAGATGGTAGTCAAGCCAATTCTGCTCAGAAGGGTGCAGTATAACCTTAAGTTCAACTGTGGAGCAATCGAGAGTGATAAATTCCTCTTTCAATTCAAGTATTGAAAGATTAGGATCATCTAGACCCAGGCATATGGGTAGAAGTGACCGTGATGTGATGCAGAATGAACTCGGAGTTCCGTTCGTCACCTGGATCACAGGTCCTTTACAGATAGTCTTGGAGTTAGCCTAACAATAGTTTGGTGGATACTGTCTCTTGCATGGAAGGGAGATTATTGAGTTTACGAAGGTTCATCTATAAATAGTGAGAGGGTTCATGATGGATCAACGTCCAATGGAAGTCTATGCAGTCTCTATGTACAGGAAACCATTCCGGCTGCAGCTGCAGAAAGCAAGATGAGGATCCGGCTCTTATCCAGGGTCAATAACGGGCAATAACGGTTTTACTCGAAACTATATCGTTGTCGTATCACAAATGACCTTCGTCTTGTCCAATCGAGATAACCTAACCTTAATATATCTCTTCAATACGTTTATTACAATGCTCGCCATTAGCACACCTCAATGCTGCTTAGATATTTGAAATAACTTAGCTTTTGAATACAACAAAGGCAGTCTCTTTTGATGCTGTTAAGGCTCGCAATATCCCACAGAGTGTAAGGGCTACTATGATGAGATACATGTATGTTAGAATGCGTATTGGGTTGATAATTGCACATATCGGTATTTGAGAATGAAGAAAAAATATTTCCTCTATAGCTCGAATCCGCTCTAAACGTCTGTTAGCAGAACACCATCAACGTCCTCGCTTCAAGCGGTAACGCTTCCAGCACTCCGCTTCCTATAATACGTAGCTTGGTCCGTCCTTTCGTTCTTTCCGAAGCAGCACCGTACACTCCTCTTCCTCATCTTTAGCAGGATTACGGAATATATAAGAATTCAATATCTCCCAAATTATAATAACACGTTAAATCTTAGACCGGTCTGTTATGGGAGAGAGAGCAAGTGCAAGAGCCGAGTACAGAGCACAGTATGGCGGAAATTATGGCCTACTTAGAAGCTCAACCGTATACTGGAGCTTGTCTTCTGCCCATCGCAATGTTTGAGTGTGTGGGTTTTTGATAAGGTCTTAATCAGGTAGTTTGGTTGAAACTTAATCCGCAGCTGACATCCATCAGCTCAGTTCGGCTTGATTTCTTACGCCTCATATAAAGAACTCATCATCTTTCTCTTCTTTCGGGTCGTAGGTAGAGATAACGGATATGTTGAGCGAATTATCGTGATGCTGATCGCCTTGAGACGCTCTAACAAACCAGTGAACGTCACGATCGCGCTCTATGGTGAACAGAAAAAGTTCCCTCACGTAATTCAGTCTACACCTATAGTCGTGCTGCTGTTGAAATATCAAAAGGTTTAATCTACTGAATATATCCTCCTTTTAAACTCTTTTCTAGGAATAAAGAAATCTTGCTCTGCTCCAAATTAAGAAAGCTTTCAAAACCCGAATTAACGCAGTGAAAGTTCAAATTTTGAACGAAGTTCCAAACACGCTGTTTTTTTTTAAGTTTACGTAAAATAGGAATGCTCCAAAAAAAGTGTAAATTTTGAACTGAGTTTAACTTAGGCTTGTACTTGTAGACTGAGGTTTAGTAAATCTTAGGTCTAAGGAAGTTTGGAGCTTACGAAAATGGTCTTTCAAGGAAGTTCTCATCAAAAAATTTTTAAAAGCTATATTTGGCTCCATTCCGTTCACTTCATAAACACATCTCCTACTTGAGGCGCCATTGGAAACCAAGACTTACATACTTTTGTTTTGTGGTCTCCAATGCTGGAGAGGCGAGGCTTACATTTCAAAAGCAGTGAGTAGGTGTTCACATTCCTTACGTCACATATGACAGATTACATATATTATGGTTCAGAGCCAGAACATTTGATTATGTGCAAGGAAATTGAATCGAAATCTCTTACATATGAAGAAGACACAAACCATAATCTTAAAAAGTTGTATATACTGAAATGCCGGTACAACAACAGCAAATTAGTTGGATGAAACGACAATGTCAACCGGCATAGCAAAGTGCCAGTTAATGTCTGTGTTTGTAGTTTTTGTTATGCCTTTAGAGAATTTTTGTTTTTATTAATTTTGAAGCGAGCTTAGCAGATCTTTCTTAAACTTTTACGAAATGAAGAATTTCGCTGCTCATTTGTATAATTCAATTCATTTTTTATTGTCTGCCATTTTTTTTTATTGTTGTCCACTTGTCGTGCTTGTTGTTGTTTTGATAGTGGTGGTGGTGTTTCGGTTTAAGCGTGTCAACATTAATTTAAAATAAAAAATCGCACTCAACCACGCCAAAGTGTCATTATAAATTAGTTGAAAGACGACAGAAGAAGATTGAGTTAAAAAAATGAAAATAATATCAAATAAAAAATTGCTTATCGCAAATTAAAGCTTATATGCCAAAAAAAAACTAAATTAACAGGTCGGGAAATAAAATAGCAACGACGCGAAAAAATATACGACTTTATCACAGTCATTACAGCGCGAAACACGCGTTAAGCTCATTAGGTCATGATACAAAGAAGTTGTTAGATGCCGAAGACTCCAGTTTGCAGCAGGAAAGAAAACAGAGTTGATACTGATAACAAAAAAGCCATACACCATCAGAAGTTAGCTTTGAGACCTCATCTGGAAATATAACATCAAAGAAGGTAGACAACTATTTGGGCTTAAGATTTGTCTTCCAGCTAACATACTGAGCGCGAATACGTAACATGCGATCGAGAAGTCTATTTAAATAGGTGTCGTTGCTAAACGGGCTGATGGCAAACATCGGACGACCAACAAAAAGCAAACGGAAGGTGATGATGGACATCGACATATTCGCGTTACTGGATGCGTCCGGACTGTAGGTGAACACTTCTGTAAACTTCTAACACATGTACAGCGAACAGCAGCTCTCGAAGTAACCTTCACTTATCGCACTGTAATCGGTTCAGCCCTACAAGTGAGGACGAAGGTTAACGAAAACAAAAAAGCAAACGGAAAAAGAGCGCGTAAAAGTTATTAGCCAAAAAATGAGCAACGAGGCAGATGGACCGCGATACTAATCACAGATGTCAAATAATGAAGCACCAGAAGCTGTGATGAGGAACGATGCTGAACACACTTTCTTGAAATGTTCGAGATGGAGCCAAAATCCTCAAATGCTCCAGGCTAAGAGTTGGCCAAATCACTGACGATAAAGTTAGAGCAAAACAGCTGACCGACCCATAGATGGCAACAAATAACTCCGAAAAATACACTCAGAGTAACAAAGCGGTACCTGGAGAAAGGGGACAGGTTCTTATAAAACGATAAATGTGGAACGTCACCCTGAAGTTAGGCAAAAGCCATCTGTAAATGAAAACTGTCTGTACACACAGACAATTGTAAATCGAACAAAGTTGACTTTGTTAAAGAATTTTGTATGGGGCCCAAGAAACTTGTACATTCTACCAAAGTATTTACACAATTCATGCTCGACAATGGAAACAAAGCTTAGGCAATTTATTACCTAATTTAGTTATTATTTATTGAGATGATGAAAAAACTTAGTAGGATAATTATGCCTAAGTTTTAGTTGTGGTATACGCGATTTTAAGTTAATTGTACAATAGTTTTTCTCTGTGTGTAAATGATCGCGAAAAATACCGAGATTATGCTGATTTCGAAACAATCCTGGAAGAGTTTCCGAATTGAGCTCGAAACAATTTGAAATTACCCAAAAATTTTCCGAAATCCAGAAATGATCCTGAATTATCCCGAAAACAGTTCCAAAATCACTTCGTAGTAGTTACGATAACATTCCGCAAAAACCTTGAAATTAACCTAATAAGATTTCGGAACAATCCGGAAATTAATCCGAGATAGTTCGGTAATGATTGAAATCCTCAAAAATTTAGAAACAAGTTTTTGCAATTAGAAAAAAGTTTTTCGAAGCGGGGTCGCCCCTCGGAAGTGATTTAGCAAACGCTTTGAACGTATTTCTGCAATGATAAGCTTCTCAGTGAAAAGTCATCATTGCAGATGCCGTTCGGAGTCGGCGTAAAACATGAAATCTCCAGAAAGCTCGGCCTGAATCGCTCCTTACATTTTTTTATTAGTTCGGCTGGTGGCCACCGGGTATGCTCACCCACCACACCAAAGTTCCTGGGTTTAAGTCCGGGAGAAGCAACACCAAAATTCTTTAGAAAAAAGGCTTTTTCAAATAAAAAAAGAACAAGTTTTTCTAAAACCCTTCACCTCTCGGCAGTGGTTTGGCGTGAAAATACTCTCAGCATAAAATTATTGCCTTGCATATGCCGTTCGGAGTCAGCATAAAACATGTATGTTCCGCCCTCCAAATTTCTATGAGAAATTACAAAGGAGCTCGACGCAAATTGGAACAGAAGCTCAGTCTAAATCTCCTCAGAGGTATAGCGCCCCTATTTTTTTTTGTTTGTTCCGACAAAAATTTCCCAAAACGATTTCAAAATGAGGTCTTTTCCAAACAGCTTTGAAATTTTTTAAAAAGACCTCGCTGTTCTCCTGATGGTGATCATATGCAAAGTCCGTACAATTTTTTCAAAGTTCATATGCGAATGTTTAAATTCCCTCCACCATAGTCGCAATTGGGCACCCCCATGACAACTACATGTTAAACTTTCTGGGTTTTTTTATATAATAAAACCGGATATGTGATGGGTTCCTTTCCTGCAGGATGGGTAATTGCTGTTCTGTAAAAACTTGGGTTCGGCGCACATGAAAACCATACCAGCTTTTCTACCTTGAAGAGGTATCACCTATTTCTGAAAGCTGATGTTCAAAAGAACATAAATAAAAAGACCTACGGAAATCTGAGCTCGCGCTAATTTCGTTCTGCTATTTCTCTCAGCAAAACTGTATCTATATGCCTACATACATAAGATCCTTGTTATATCTTGGATTATGCATTATAATTGTAAATAAATTAGACAACACAAGTCACATACTCCAAATGCGATATATCTTTCAAAGTCGAGCTTCTTGCACCTCATTTGTTGTTGCTTGTATTTGGTGTGCACATGTTTCGGACTTCTACACCCTTTGCTCATGACAATATATCACATAACATGCACGCAAATAAAATTTTAATTTAATTTAATTTTTGCTTCAACAACTCCTCTGTCATTCTGCAGCATTTTTTGGACTTTTGCATGCAAACCATAAAAAGGCGTAGATATGTATGAACACAAACATATAGATGTAAATGAAAATACATAAACAATTGTATATAGCTATGTTTGTTCATATGTAATTGCGCATAATAATTTTTGGGTGTCGCGCCTTAAAAAATCCAAAATAAAAGCATTCAAACTGAACGCAATCAAAAGTAATTACTTTGGGTCGCGGTGTTGCATGCTGATTGGCATCGTTGAAATAACAATAACAGCAACAACAAAAAATTGTCAAAGTGGGGTCATTAGCTGTGCAACATATACTTCCCAAAACATTTATAAAAAATACCTTTTCACATTTATTTATTTTTATAATTTGCATTTATCTGCACATCCTTATGATATTTATGCGCATTTATGCACACTTATCTGTCAACTTAATACTGAAACAAAGTAAAACACAAATATATGTTTCGCAAAATACTACAGTAGCGAATAGAAAAATAGCAGTGGCAATTTCATCAAATTTCGTAAATTAAATTTTTTTATTTTCGATATTTTAGGAAAAATCTTCTATGATTTTTGTAAGTGAAACTATTCAAACCAATCACAAAAAGGCTTTTGAAAATATTCGATAACCCGAGAAAATTTTACAAAAAATCTCGAACTTTTTATTTGAAGGTCTCTGAATTTTTTTTAGCATGCAGTTTTGTAGCCCTACCAATTTTAGTCTGACAAGTTAAAAGTCTCTAAAAATTTGCATTAATTTTTGAACTTTTTTTTCGGAGGGTGTTTTAGAACTTCCTCGATACCATATGCGAACATTTTTTTATATTCTGCACTTTCTTTTATAGTTCGGATCGCTGAACTGTCGAATAACTCAAATATTCAGTATAGCAAAGGGTTCTTTATTTACAACGCTACTTTGGTAGTAGTACTTCACAATTACAATAATCGCGTACTTCATTTACAGCGTGATAAAATCAAACTGATTTATTATTACTCAGCTTGCGTTGCTTTTTATACTGTCAGTTCGCCTTGTTCACCTATTTCTCCCACGGTCTAGACAGCCGCCTCGAATAGTTGCTTATTTATTTTCGTTTATGTATGTTTTATTGACTTTGGCTACATACATGTAAATCTGCCATTTGCGAACTTTATTGCCGGGTACATGTGTGTGAAATAATCCCTTCGCTCTTAGCTTCCCTGTTTACATGTATGTGGCTTGCTTTGATGTTGTTGTACATTTATTTACTAGCAGCATAGGTTCGTAACAGCTGTATCACTCCTAATAGCTAGAGTCTTAGCCTGGTAGGAGCAGGGCACGAGCACATCGTTTTCTCCTCCAACCCGCAGTTCCAACAACTGCTATTACTGACTAAGCCTAATTTAAAGGTATGTGACGCAATTATGCTTTGATTACGGCTCCTACTTCCGCCTCACGCTACAGTAATCTGGCAACTTGTAGGATGTGTTTATTTTCGGATCAGCACAGTATATCGCCCATTTGCGTCAATCATCCACCTTAATTGTGGCTCTAAGTTCCCTTCTTTGCCACCAGGTCTACAGAAGGAATATGCAGATTGGCAGAAAGTGCAGCGATCGGGATATTCAGGGCTCCCGTAATGCTAAGCATTGATAGCCTGCATACTTTCTCTAATTTTTTGAGATAGGTTCTTTTTTGTGTGGCAGTCCATCAAACAAGGACTCCTTAGTATATGACAGGCTTTACAATCGCTGTAATAAATGAGAGCGAGGGCGATAAACGCCATGTACAGCATTCTTCACTCCCTCCTCCACATTCAGCTTCCACAACTTACTGCCTAGAATTATTTGGTGCAAGGTTATCCCTACTAGCTTATGCATGGTCCATTTTGGCACCTTGTACCTCTAAGTAAGCAACATCATATCCGTCTTCTCCGCGTTCGCGGTGAACCCGACATTAGATTCCTAGGTACGTATATGCCGAAAAATCTTCGAATTAGAAATTTTTATAAAATTTCCTATAATTTTCGAACTTTTTCGAAAAAATTTTGAAATTGGTTTGCATGGTTTCAGTTACCAAACTCATATATTTTTTTTAAAATTACGAATAATAAAAATAAAAAATTTACCTGTCGAAATTTAATAAAAACTGCCACTGCTATTTTTCTGTTCATAACTGTGTAAATCTCTATCAATGTCAAAATGAATGCATCCCAAAAGTCTTTAACCTCACAGCATAAAAAATCCTGTGTTTTTTTAAACGCTCGTTCCAATATTTTTCGGTTCTGAATTTCAATATTGGTGCATACAGACATATGTATGTAGATATGTATTGCTATGAATTATAATTATATTTCGGTAACCCTTTATTAACATAAATTTATTGAAAATGACATTAAAATCCAAAAATTCGTAACAACAACCAAAAAAGAAATTCCAGTTGTGTGGATGGTCTTGAAAACCGACTATCGTTTTTTCGATGATTTTAGCCATCGTCAAACTTTATTTAATTCTTTTCTTGAATAGGCAACTTTTTTCTTGACATCTCGTGGTGGAGTTGAATCATTGCGTATTAGTTCAAGACGTTTATACCCCATAAACAACGGGAAAGATCTGAAAATTTCAATTTGATCATAAATTTCCTTATACCCATAAATCTACACTTATTGTTTTTTAAGAAACTTTTATGATATCTATTTTCGCCTTTTGATTCCTAATAAATTAAACCGGTTACAAATTTACATAGAAAAGTTAACAAAAAATTGATAACCATGCAGCGAACTGCGCTAGTTCTGATATAGCGTAGAACTATCGCATTACGAGATCGTGCTAGTTCTAAATCCACTCGCAGTGCCCTCAACTGAAGCTTAATATTGTAATGTCCAACGAAAGGCAATTGCCATTTCTATTTAGCAGGTCCTTTCTTTATTGCATAACGTAAACCAGCCATGCTAATTTCGTTGTCCTACAGACGTAAGGGGAGTATAGCATTAACTACATGCTTCTATTTTTAGGAATAAGTTATTGTATGTTTCTTTTGATTGATGTGAGTAGCTCATGCACTCTGACAGCCTCAGCAGCATACAGCCCTGTCCCTAACTTTGCAACTTAGCAAGCTTTTAATGTGCCTGTGACCAGAAACTTACAAGAGCGTAATGTTTGAGAAGTGCATCACTAAGAGTCTTCTTGCCCCTTATACCGCTCCGAAGAATGGTCGCTGTGATTTACTCAGTTTTTTAATATTGTTTGACTTGTTTAAAGCCGATCACCGTTCTCTCGCGTCTTACATAAGTATAATTCTAATGACGGCCATATAAAGCCATATTCCAGTTTTGAATTTTAGCCCCCAGTTTCTGCTAACTATGCTTTTATACGAGGAGTAGACTATGTATGCCTTTTCTATCCTATATCTATGTTAATTTTCCAAATAAGCTTACTGTCTATCTGGATATTCTGATAATCAAGAAGTATTCGTGCGAGAATTTACTGTTCTAGATAATTTAACTGAGGTGGCTACCATGTGACGGCGCGCATATAAGGCAGCTCCAATAGAATATATCACAAAACAAAAAATTCCAATTGATAGATAGGATAGGCATGACGGGACGCCGTGGTACATAATTGGGATGGCAGAGTATGTTTGAGGTAGGGTAGTACCTTAGTAACCTGAGAAAATTTCCCATATAATTTACAACTTTGAGATTCAAACCCGAAATTTCTATAAGCGAGTAAGTGAAGTACTTCTGAAGACCTTAAACAATGAAGCCTGCTAACAGTCGATCTAAAAAAAAACCATCATATTAAAGAAGGGTTTCACAAAATGAATTTTTAGTACTAGCGAATTTGAGATGTCTTCGAGAATTAGCATGTTGGACATGAGGATAGAGTTTGTTCTCAAATGCCCTACAAATTACGATTAATGAAAACGTTTATTGGGCATATATGCATACAAAAATACGTATGATAATATAGCATTCGTACAATAAGTAAATTTTTGCAGAGGCGTGAACGATGAACGGCGCATGCGCAACACATTGTGTGGTTTAAATTAAAGAAAATTGCGGAAACGCACTATAATGCTGTTACGCTTTAAACTTAAATATGATAAATGAAAGCTAGGGATGCCAATATTGGAGGAAAATTGGAATTCTGTAATTTCGGGATATTTTTTTGATAGTCCCAGGCTCCCGGGATTGGTAGAGCTACATCGGTTGGTATAGAAGGATATCAAAAATATTTATTATATCACATCTGCACATTTATTTACATATCATTTAACACAATATCAGAATCACGAAGATCACATCATCGACAAAGTCGTGTGTACCAAATACTTTGATGTGTAAATATTTATACAAAAGCTAGGCAATTGAAAAATAAGCACTAGGAAACAAAAATATCACGCATTTAATATCGTCACATTTGTAATGAAAACAAATTGCCAGAAAGGAAGTTGTTGCCAAAACCGTAACTGTGACAGTAGCTATAGTCGTAATTGCAAGTGCATTTGTTCTAATATCAAGACCACTGTTGTAACTGTGACAACTCGCGAAGCATTCACGGTAACCTTTATCAGGTATAGTAATACCTAAGTCTATATGACATCATATGATCTAAATGCTATACGAAAACACACCATATCCAGTCATGCTTTCCAAACTAAATTTTCAGCTGTTAATAGGTATAGCTGTTGGATGTTAGATACAATGATACATGAAATCGTATATGTAAAACGCAGCCAGATCTAATCATATTATACCACATCATATCATATAATTTTAAAATGAAACAATATCACATCACATCGAGTCATGCTATTTGAGATATATCAATTCTAAATATACTCGCGGAATTTTGTTCTCGTGGATTTTTTTATTCCCACGGAAAAATTCCTCCAATTCTTTTCTCCTAGGGAGAAGAATAATTGGGGAATAGGAATTTCGAATTTTCGAAGTCAGCTGTTTTGTGAATTGAAATTTCGTTGCGCATTTCTTATTTCGTTTAAAAAATTTAAGAGTTTAATTATTGTTGCAAATTTGTTTGAAATTAAGAAATAAAATATAAACAATGCACAGTATTGCATTTCATGTGTTATTCACTGAAATGAGTAATGAATTTGTGCCACAGCAACATCAACAGAGGAGCATAAGAAGAAGAAGACGGCGGGATAACACAAATCCGCTGGAGTTGCCTGCTTTCATTCAGCAAAGCAATTTTCTGGCGGCCAAGTCGAGTTGAGTTCGCTTTTCGCCATATGCCAAAATCTATTTAAGCCTTCTAAAAATCCTTTCGCAATTTCTGGATGGCTGCATCAAATATAACAAGAGCTCTTCTGTTGCTTATGATATACTTTTCTACTTTTCTAAAGAATATTGTGGTTGTTGTTGTTGTTGTATTAACAGTGAGAACATTGTGGTAAAATGTACATACATATTTTAGCACAAATTTGTACAAATAAGTGTTCTTTCTTAAAGAACAAATTTCTTTTAAATATTTTGATGCATTTCTTTCAATTTAACAAGTGGAAAAACTCCTATGAAATGGCAGAGAAATCTCCCTCTCCCTCACATTCATAATACCTACTTTTCTCCCATAACCGGTTTCCGCTTTTTCGAACATTGTTCAGAATAGGGGGAAAGGGAGGAGTGAAAAAACTCACAAGGAATTTTTATTTAGAATACGATGAATGGGAGAAGGGAAAAACTCGCACGAAATTTTTGTTTAGAATTGGGCTGTGTGTACGATGTTCGCTGTTGGTTATAAGACGCAGTTTTACAGAAAAAGTTTACGTGAAACAAAATGATGGGAAGAAATCATATCATGGCCATACTGTATCACATCATATGAAGTCATTGTAGGGACTATCTGAAATAAATTTTCACTGTTGGTGTTCCGTAACAGTTACAAGGTGTCATTTACATGAAATAATCCACATTTAAGCTGGCCATATAAGATAACTAGCAATACCCGCGTGCGTTGCTACGCCAAAGAAAAACATCTGAATTAGATTTTATCATTTAAGGAAATTTTTATTTATCTTAATGCTAACGGATAAACAATATTTTTGGTTTTTTCATTAGGTGTGTAAATAAATAAATTTTTTGATGATCCGACTCGTGAACAGGCGACGTATAATTGGCCATGTGAAAAACACGAATTTATCAAATCCAAGCCAGCGATAGTTAGTGATTGCCCTTGTGCTTTATTTTTGTTCAAGTCGAAGATTTCGTTGGGCTTCCGTTTCATCGGCTCTGGAGAGTATCGACAAAGTCTCTCACAGTTGACCGACTTTTGCTCAAGGCTGAGATGCCCTTTGCTCAGTGTTTCACGCTGTCTCTGGAGCTTGAAGCTCATATAGCGTACTTGTTCAAGTCGTAAAGGATACATCGTTGATGGCTTCCATTTCATTTCGCTCTGATATCGCATCTAATGATGTCATTGTTTTGGGCGTTTTTCTCTCCAAGAGATAGCATTATTTGCTATACATTTATGTCAATAATAATATTATCGTATTGTATATACACATACCGTATATTGATATCGCAGCGTATACCTTAATTTATGATATATGTACAATGTATATAGTTGTCTGCGACCTTATATACTCTCTCCGCAGATAGATCATGACTATTTATAGGTAATGTTATTTTGTGTAAAATACCTAAATCACCTTAAACGATAAAGGCTAATCGTAATATTAGTGGATTAGCAATTTCTAGACTTCAAAATTTAACTTTCAACCCTTTGTATCTCGGCAAAAACCTTTTTCTGTGCATAGGCGTTTCTATTCATGAATGTTGTGAAATGATATTTGATTATATAGACAAGTATAGGTGGAAGTAATATGCATGTCTTGCAGTAGTAAACACATCTACAGGCATAGGTATATGTGTGAAAAAACAATAGTTAGTGCTCCATTGGTTATTCGTATAAACCATTATGCTATATTTTAATTAGACAAAATAGCTACGAATTTACCAAAACCTCAATATTATATTTTAGAATAACACCGTTTGTTGGTTCACTTCCGCAGAGCGAAAAATTATTGTTTCTTGTAGAATAGGTCTGTTCCGGTCCAGTTCCGGAAGAAAAAGTATTGTTATTTTAATCTCCAGGCATAACGCTACTGTACATACTCAAATTCAAGCAAATCGAGCCATATATACGATAGTTTAGATAAACCGTCCTGATCACTTCTTCTACTTTTACGGAAGAAAAATTATCCGACATTTTATTCTACAGATAACGCTACCTACATACCAAATTTCAGGCAAAATCGAGCATAATACGCTAGTTTAGAATAAGATCGGTCCACTGGCCACTTCCCGAAGCAACAATTATCCGACATTTTATTCTTTTGACATATACGCTACCTACATACCAAATTTCAGACAATCGAGCCAAGATATACGATAGTTTAGAATAAATCGGTCCCTGGTCCATCTCCCGAGACCATAAAAAATTATCCGACATTTTATTCTATACTCATACTGCTACTCTACATACCAAATTTCAGACATAATCGAGCCAAGATATCGCACGATAGTTCTGAAAAAAACTCTTCACCACAAACACTGCTCTTCCTCTTCCGGGTTCCACGAAGCTTATCTAAAAATTTCATGACAATCTTGCTCTCCGTTCTCGAGTTATGGAGTGACGATCAAACATGTACACTTCTTGTTATATATATGATACACTGTGTTTATGTCGTCTAACAATCTTATTTGAATTTATCTTATAATACGAAATTTAAGACCAATACAATCATTTCATTTTTATCAAACTGTGATAAAAGTCAAAGTAAAACAGGTCTTTACAATCAAATTTTAGTCACTAATTTCATCTCTAGTCCTGACAATTCAGTTAGTAGAACTAGTCGCTTGTGCACTGAACGACTCCTATCGTAATCATATCACGATATCACATCACATCGCGTCATGCTATGGCTATCTCACAACATTAATAGTTAGGTTTGCAGTGTTGGCTGGCAAGTTAGCAGGGCTCGTTTTACACAAAATAATTCACGTTTAACACTGATCGAATCAGATCATAATATAGCACATGCACATCGCATACAATTCATACGATATATCATCTCACATCGAACCACTCAGTGATATCTCAAAATTTTTTGGCGACTGTAAGTTAGCTTCTTTACATGTTCGCCTGTTTAATAGTTATATATAAAGAATTGTCCGACAATGGGAAAGCGGGGAATACGTGCTCTGTATAAGTTATCTTGCTAATGTGTGAATCTTCTGTTACAGGACGAGCAAAAAACTAGGATCAACAGCAAGACGAGAGTTCGTATACTTTGGAAAAACTATCACATCGCACACACGACTATGCAATTTCTATTATCAGGCTAAAGTTTTTACTATATGCTGGCTTTGTAGAAATGAAAATACGCTTCGAAATGTTGATAATTTTTACGCTTTTTAGATACTATTCAATAAAAAAAACATGCAACATACGTTCTCTTGCCTCTCAGGCTCTCAGTAGTTCTCATCAGAACTCTGACATTTTTATATCAAAACTACGTAGCATGTCATTCATAAACAATCATGTGGTTTATAGTGTCAAAACAAACAACTTAATTTCATTGACTGTAATTGAGTCATATTTCAAACAACAACTAGTTATTAGAGCTACGACAACACGGTAGGGGCTGTAAATCAGATTTTAATGTGTTACAAATTTCAATTATAAAGATATTGATGATGGTGCGGTATTTAATTGATTTTTTGTTTTCTAATTCAAAACACGTACACATATATTAGTAGATAGATAATAAATAATAATTTATGTATGACAATATAGACTACATGTGTATGTAAAACTTCTGTAAATAGTACTTGCAAAGTACATGGTGCAAATTCAAGTGAGAAGCTGATTATGTAAAATCTTATTGTGTGAAACATTTCTCGACTCGTAAATAAAAAACTCAAATTTTATCGCGATTGATTTATCGATTGAACACTAAAAACTAGCATTTTCCGCTGCGAAAGTCAGTTTTGTATTGCCGTTCGTGCATTTAAGTATCAACACACTATCCTCTCATAATACATTTAATGTGTCTGTAGCTAAGTGCAGCTAATCTTTGCATACACGTTTTTACAAAACACGTTTTCAACATCATAACATGTATGCGCTCGAAAAGAGATGGTAACATTAAGAATTTCACACATATAGCAAAATAATTATTTAGAGTGTGTATGACACGTAAGTGTATGATTTTCTTGTTTAGCTAGCTTTTTCTGTTATGCGAGATTATGTGTACATATGTAAGTGATTTGCTATTAATTAGTGTAAGCTTCATGAAGTTAACATGATTGTTGCAATAGGCACGTCGTACATTGTGGTGTATCCATAAATATTTCTATACAAGAAAATGAGAAATAGGTTTTAGAAAATAGGTTTTAAGAAAACTTGGATTATGCTATATCAGTATCGCATTTGGAAATGATGTAAGTCTCAACTATGTTTCACACCACTGAGGATTTATATCAGACAAACGATTAACTACACGCTAGCAGAACTCTCCAAGGCCCTTCATCTCATACATACCTAACTGGCAAAAGCAAAGCACTACTGCAGGCCGACGACAACGTAGCAAAACACGCTCTAACACTCACGCTACGCGAGACCAGAACCCTGTTGTTTCACCTCTATATTTATCAAGCTATCAGAGCGTTTCTGGCACTGCTGACGTCCTTTTACAATAGTCCGATAAGAAATAGATTATTTTTGTATTTTCTTAACTCCTATCTAACAGGAATATCCTACTTAACTTCACTCACCATCTCCACATCTGTCGCCAGCCTCTAGAGTAACGAATCTTTGGTGTGCTATTCATCCTGTACCGTGATCCAAAATGGAGCCGATGTATTTCGTCTTACTGGACTCGAAATCTACTATCAGTTTTTCGGAACTACTGGTGTTTCTTGTCTCAAATTGTTACTTTTTTGAAGTTGTTACGCTTGGAAACTGATACTTTTGGGTCTGCTTACTTTTCGAGACTGGTAAATATTTTAAACCAGTTATGAACGCGTGACTTTTTCGGACGGAGAGTTTGTTGAGACCTCAGCATTTTTTCGTAACAGACGACTTTTTTGTGAACCAGTGACTTTCACTACAAAACCGTAACGACTTTATTGAAAGCATATGAAACTGGTGTTTCTTTGTTTTTCGAGCGATGTGGATAGTATTTCTGTTCTGATTCTTTCTGTGCGTGCTGTGCTTTATTTATGGATTGTGAACATGGTTGTACTATTGCGAACAGGTGCACTGCTGATTTCGAAACCAGTTACTATTAAGAATCGCTAAATTTTTCTTTTGTAACCAATTACCTTTTCATTAGCGTTTGCTTGTTTTAATGTCTCTATTCAAAACTGGTTAATTTTTCCAAATGCGCTTTATTTTCAGTGCCCGTTCTTGTTTTTAAACGATTGCATGGTTGGAAAAGATACATTTTTCGAATGCTTTCCTTCAGGGCAGTTTTGTATTAACCGTTCCTGTTGGCAAAGATTACTTTTTCGCAACCCGGTACTTTTTGGAACGCTTACTTTTGGAACTTCTTACTAAAAACCGATTCCCACAGTGATTTCTTGACAATCTCAATATGATCTAGTATTTTAATTCTGGTAAACAATACTGAAGAGATTTCCAATCACCCATGAATTAAGAACAAAGTATTTGTGGAGTCATTACATGTGGTAAAGAACAGACGCTAGTAATGAATTCAATAGTTTTGGAAAAGAGTTTATAAGAAGGTCTGGAGGTTAACGCCCACCAGGCGTTCCCAAATTGACTCCAAAATTATTATGGTTTGATGCGATTTATTTGGCATTGATTAATGAACACAACAACGTATCGGGTCTAAAAAGCAAAAAAAGTAACTGATGAATTACTATGTAGGCGGTAAATGGTAGCCTCAATAAAATGTTCAAGTAGGTTCGCAGTAATAAAAGAAAGTAGCGACGATGGTAATTCGGCTGTAGTAATTAATAAGAAACTACCTTACTCCGCACAGACTTTATCCTCTCGAAAAATTTGTTTCCCACACTTAAAATGGGAGCATCGAGGGAACTCTCGGACTCCACCCTAATCATACTCTTCGGAATCCACATGGCCCACTTCTCAATTCCTCTCTACCCACCCTCTATAACATGTAAAGAATCTCGATACCGAATATTTGATAATGCTTCAAATATTGGCGAAGATAAAATACTCTCACTCCCAACCCACTAATGATCGGTGACCTCTCATACCTCAGATTTGACGAGACTAACTCACCCACAATACATTATTATATAAAGATTTGGTTTGGATGGAATAGGTGACAACTGCCACGTGCATATCCGATATCTTAAGAAGTTGATCGCTCTAGAAAATCCGGGACCCGTCGCCGTGTTATACTGTTTCGTGCTCAAAAACAATTTAAAAGAAAAAGTATAAAAGGTGGGCAGTTTATATTAGGGTTTCAGTGCAAAGAGTGTTGATCAGGGATCGTATAACGCGTCGTTAAGTGAATAGGGCTTTGTGAAAACAAATATTCTACTTCCCGCAACCGAGTACGATTTTGTTTGATTGTTGGTGCTCATTGATAGTTTTAGATAGAAAAATTGTGTCCCAGATTGAAGACTCTCAGTTGTCCGTCAATACGAGATAGACCCGGCAAAAAACAAAACCAAAAAAATTTAAAGTGAGACCAGGATTTCAAAATGTTCACTATACCATGTCGTGGATGAGAACCACCAAATCACTGATCAACGCTAGCATTTATATATTTCCTGTCGTTTTTTATTTAAAATTTCTCCAAGCCGTAAGTAAAAAAATTGTATAAAAATTGCTAAAATAAATAACTTCCCGAAATCGTTTAATATTTAGCATTTAATGAAGTGCAACAAAAATTTAAGCGACCAAATGATCTCACGCTTGAACACACGAAACGGAAGGAAGGTAACCAGCACGGCTGGAGATCAACGAGTTAAGAGCAGAAGATGGCGGGCGAACGACTGCGATAATTAAATGAATATTTGTTTACATTAAGCAATTAATACTTCTTGTAAAGAATAATATCGCCGAGAGTAAAATATTTTAAGCATAAAATTTTGAGCTAAAAAAACGTTTTCAAAAGGAAAGGATCGCTAAGAGATAGTGCAACAATTCCAAAGCAAATAAAATGCAAATTTAAAAATAACGAAGCAACACAAAATAAATATCATTATTGGC
>JARSSU010029019.1:0-36690 GCA_029619165.1 Eurosta solidaginis | reverse complement strand
TAACGACGTGAAGTTTTAAATACCTAAGAGGGGAATAAACATGATATCAAGGGAAGGGGAGGGTATTATGTGAGGGTGAAAATTTTAGGAGTGTAGTTGATAGTTAAATTTGGTCATATATATTTGTAGAGGTGGTGGGGAGTCTTATTATTTTTGTTATAGTTCCAACCACTGAACTGTCGAATAAATAACTCAAATTTTTAGTATAGCAAAATGTTCTTATTTACACTACTATAGTAGAAGTACTTCACAATTAATATACTCGCGTACTTCACTTATACCATGTTAAAATTAAACTAAAGGATAAGTCCTCAATATGTGCTGCTTTTAAAATCTCAGTTGCCCCGTTCGCCTATTCCTCATAGTGTCAAGACTTTCCACAAACACCTTCTCGAACAGTTCCTTATTTATTTCTCATTTTAAGTCTCTTAGTTGATTATTTAGCTACATATGTGTGGCGTTATGTAATCTTCTAGCCGTTTTTGTGCATTTATTACTAGCAGCATAGTGACGGATCAAACTGCCTACATTCGCCACAATATGATCGATGTCTGTCTTCGTTGATTTGCATTAATTCACTTGCTGTCTGATTTCACTCATATGAGCTTCAACCCCATACATTGCGCCCACATTATGCTACAGTGAGTTGACTATACTTACGCTTACATTCTGTATTCCCCATAGAGTGAGTTTAAATGAAGCTTATTTTTTGAAGCTACCTTTCGCCAATTTTTGCGACCAGTCTAATGCACAGCATCCCTTTCAGAGGGCAATATTATCAAGAAAATTATTACCTTCTAATCAACAGTTTCTCTATTCCACGAAATATTAAACATAATGAAATATGTAATTCTCCTTCATCGTAAAACAGCGGTCTATAGCAACGTCGTGAAACTTATATAAATGAACAATGTCACAAAAATACAAGGTCTGTCAAAAACTATTGATACTGTAACAAATTTTCGGGGTGCCGATTATTTTCCACCTTCTGCTAACGTTCGAATCGCTGAACTGTCAAAAAATAACTGCAATATTCAGTATTGCAAAATGGTCTTATTTCGACTCATTTAGGAGTAGAACTTCACAATAACAATTATACCTAGTATACCTTAATAATAGCGTGTTTAAATCAAACTGATTACTTATTCCTCAGCTTACGCTGCTTTTATACTCTCTTTTGCTTCGTTCGCATATTTATCCTAAAGTCTAGACTTTTCACGAACACGGAACAGTTGTATCTGATACTTGGTTATTTAGCTATATGCGTGTGTATGGATGAGTAACAACTTCTGCTGTTAGTTGATGACTACATATGTGTATGTTAGTTAATCTCTTTGCTTTGGGCTGCTGGTATGTGTGTGAAATATTTTCGTCGCTTTCTATAAATGTATGTGTGTAAATGGCTTACATTGATGTGTTGATGTACACAAATGTGACCGCTTGCTTCATTGTGTTGTGCATTTATTTAGTATAGCATAGTTTTGTATAGAACTGCTAATATTCGCCACAATACTATTAATTTGATTCGGGTAATACTTAAGGAGCTGCAAGTGGCATAGGTCTTAGAATGTTTCTAGCATTTGGAAGAGGACGGAGTTATTTTATAACATAGGATCTGGTTTTTAGCGTTTTAGTTTGGTCGTTAAACAAACTCTGGTACCACTATGAACTCATTCAGTCCATATGAGGACCAGCCATCTCAACTTAACTGACCTATATGATTTTCTTAAAATCAATTGTATGAAGAGAGTCAACGTTAATGACGATATGAGTGACGTAGAAACTTGAGGTTTGTTAGTTTGTGGAATCTAAGATCAGTTTAGAAATTTCGTTCCCCTAAAGCTATTATCAACTATCCTACTTATTTTGCAATTACTCTTGAAAGCCTTTTTAAGAGTAGGGATGCTTTGTTTTGAAAAATTTCATAAGTGACCTCACACGTTGCAGACCTCTAATGTCAGTAAGAATTTTCATCGTAAACAAGAAAATTAAGCAGAAGTTGTCGCTGTCAATTGTGCTGTGACCGTTACGTGAAATGACATTTCTACTTGTATTTATTTATAGAGGTAATATTATATTTGCGTACACTCTGACAAGTAAATAGTATGTATATACATTTATTTCACCCTTTCTGCAAATAAAGGTAATTAAGAAGAAGCTCAAAAGTTTCACGTACATATATCGAAATCGCAAAAGGAATTGGAGATATGGACAGAAATATATGGTACTTAAGATATGAAGTGAGTTATTGAATCCAGGGAAATTTGCAGTTCCACAGGGTTGGACCAATGAGATATGAGTATTAGAGGCATTGGTTTCACATTACACATTGGTTTCTATTCGAAGTTCCCTTTGTGGTGTGGCAATTGTGGTATTGGTGATGTCCAGTAAGGTAAATAGTATTCTGAGAGGAGTTGTGTTAGTCTAGTACCACTGAGTCATCCGCTAAATTTTTCGGTAAGGTTCATCAGTTTTTTACGTCCGCCACAGGGTATCGTTTCCTGACATAATGAGCTTACTCCTCTAGAATAAGCTTCTTCGCAGACATTCTCTACCGCAAACTTATATTGGCATTAGTTACTGCATAGAAAATGATGGGGTGGCATCCCTTTGGTATCATTTCCTGAAGCTCGGGCCATAGATGCCAGCTCCCGTGTTCTCTCATCAAATGTCAGTGAACTAGACCTCTGAGTCAGGTTCATTATAAGGTTTCCCAATTTCCAATGACTTGTATCCACAATGGACATATCATAATTTCGTGAGATTCTGAGCGTAGGGGCCATTGCATAACACATGTGCATTAGAGGATTACCGTGTCATGGTCCCGCTCTTTAGCGCAGAGCTATTTGAGCAAGTATTGCCTCTTTTTCTATTAGGATAAGGAAGATAGGTATTCCCACTAAGGCACTAAGTGCATCACCAAGGGACGTTCTCATCACATCCGTTATGCCAATAAAGACTAGGCGATGCAATTTGCTGATGAGCTACTACAACAATTGTTTGAACTTATTGATGATGACCTTAGGACTTAACTAGTAACCTGGTTATTGCGGGAGACTTTATGCAAAAGCCATCGGATGAGAAATACTTCAGACAAACACCCGTGGAAAATTAGTGATTCAGATGACAACCAGGCTCGGTTTGAATGTGCTCAACACCGGCACGACTCAACATACCTATACTCGGGCTTTGGATACTCAATCCACGATATAACGCGTGTCTCAGAAAGCCTGCTGTAGACCGCTGCTGGGTGGAGAGCCATAGAAGACCTGACTGGCAGCGATCACAACTACATCATTTTCCACCTTTATGATCCCGGTCAGAGGCAGATTCCGAACGAGGCACGCAAAACAATAACATGGGACGTATTCAAGGTCGACTCTGTCATGTACTCCGCATTAGTACTGGCGTTTGCCCGACGGATAATCAACGGAAAATGATTGAAAAGACAAAGCGCTGTCTTCACCACGCTTGCAATTTCTCTATGCCACGGGCAGGAATTACTCTGCCACGAAAAATTAAGGAATCCGTTAAAAAAACCTTTTCTCAACCAAAACATCTTTTGCTTAATTCATTCGAAAAATAGCTTTAGTCTTTCCAAAGCGATAAGAAGTGGAGATTAAACTGAATTTTTTCTTGTTATTGTAATGCTATTTCAAACACACTACAATGTTGCCAACACTAATTGATGCATGTTTGTTGTTGTGCTACTTTTTACAATGCAAACTCAATGCTAACTCATCTACTCACTGACACAGAGACTGGCAGCATATGAGCGTATGCGCCACGCCCAGCGTAGAACAAAAAAACCACCCACTCAATTCCGCTGTATGATGCAAGAACAACACACAATTTCAAAACTATTCCCTAGCGCCTAATTCATATTTGCCTGTGTATGTATATGTCTATCATGTTAACGCCGGATGTTTATATATCTACTTGTGCGCCTGTTCAAATGCAACACTAAACATTGTTACTAATAAATTTTTATTAAAAGTTATGAACGCTTTCGTTATAAACAAAAAGTCTGGCAACAACATTGTTGCTATTTTACTCACGGCTTTCATATTGTTGTTTATGTAGTTGAAGTTGTCTTCTTTGTTGCTCTTGCCGTTTGGCTTTTCTTGGTGTTATTATTATTGTTGTATACATAGTGTGGGTGCACAGTGTAACTTAGTTTTAAAATAAAAATGAATGTTTGTTGGCACTGCTCCCTCTGTCCTTCATACATGTTCATATATCCAGTTAGTACTGTAGCCAAATTATCGACGGCACTGTCGATATTTTAAGGAACTCGATATACAAGGACCTGCGTGACGTGAAGTTACCTTGAAATCAATCGCATTTTCACGTGAAGTTACCATGAAATTAATCTCCATGAGCCACGCAGCCACCGATGATTCAAAATTTATTAAAAACGAGAAAGTCAAAATCGATCACAAGCGTTCAAATTTTCCACGAGTTGCTAAAGATAACTTTTATTTACTTTGCTATCGTTAGCAGGAATTTTTGGGCCAGAAAATACGGGCATCATCCCTTACAACAAATAAGAGGCTTAACAGGTAAAAGAACCTTAGTAAAATACTTGGGGATAACCTTCCACACCAAGTCGCAATGGAAGCAACACTTTGTTTTATGCCAACTAGGGCCATGAAATCAATAATTTTGTGCAAACTTCATGGAGCTACAACTCGCATGTCGTGAGCTGGATACATACCATGACCCAACGGGTTAGGGGGTCAGAATATACCCGCGGTAGGTATGTCTGTCGTAAGAGGCGACTAAAATACCAGTTACAAGAGGTTATGTAGCGCAACCCTTTCAGGTTGCCAGCGCAATATACGACTTCTCTAAATCCAATTGTCAACCTCACCTATCCGCGGCGAATCCTGTTTCACCAACAGACAAGGCACCCCGAACTCCTCATGGATCTAGGGGGTGGGCGGGCGGTATGGCCAAGAATGTCGCATGTTGTCATAACAATCCTTCCCGAGGTAGCGGGGCTTGGTAAATTGGAAATTTGGTGGTATATATTACTGAAAGAGAGGAAAACGGGTGAGTGCTAGCGCAATGCACCGGGCTAAGACAATCAAAGTTACTGTTCGGTACAAATCGCTACGTGGCGATTTTCTAACTAACTTAAAAGCCACATTTAATAAATTGGAAATTCAATTCATATGGGTTCCCAAAAACTGTTTAAGTATTAGAAATTGACGCCGAGCTACATATTTCATGGTCAATGTATATTACGTCACCGAATTAAAAAAAAATACTTTTATGTCGACTCGTTTGGCCAGGCTCGATACTATGCATTTTGTAATGTTTAACGAGAATGAAACCAGGACCGCTGATTTGTAGCGCAAAGTAGTCATTGAGTTTATTAGAAAAATGTCTTTCTTTTTATACAAAATTATCAATTCTACACATAGGTAATTACACTAACACTAATACAATACGTTCTTAACATTTACATTCTGAGTCAGCATATTAGTTGGATCATAAATTGGTCAATGTGCTAGTTAAATGTAACCGCATATATGTCTTGCTGTCGGCATGAGTATGTGATATTGAACTCCCGCTGCGTTGGGGTAAACGTGATGTATTTAGTCGATATTGTAATGTGAATGCAATATGACTGTGTGTGCATAGAAAGTGCATTGGCGTAGTAGAGCATGATGCATAATGCTACAAACGTATTGACATAAGGGGGCACCATGCATAATGCTACAATTTGAGCCCGGTAAGTGCGAAAGGTCGCATTAAGAAGTCAATCCGGGCTAGTTTATATACCACCTCCTTTGCCTGGTATCTAAATTAAAAAACGACCTATCAGAACCCGAGAGTCCAAAATTGTGCCATCATAAGCTAATTTCATGTTCTCTGACATCCAAATTACAAAAACAGTTCAGCGTGGTCAAATGAAATTGTTTCCGAGATGGGCGACGTTGTTGTTTTTCTTGTTGTAAAGCGTACAGGCAATGGATGACAATTGGCGCAAGCAGCAGAAGATTTGAATACTAGTGCAGCTTTCCGTAGCGGAACTAGAATATTGATATATCGATACTTTGCCATCGCTATTGCCCATATAGCGTTCGCTCCACATGATAACATGACTTCGTCAATTTTCGTTATATGTCATTTGTTACTCATACTCATCTCATTTATCTGAGTCTCCCCCACTTTCGCTCCTATACACTGCTGTTACTCTTGATGACTGCTGCTTTAACATAAACTCTGACTGTTTATTTTATATTTTGCAGTAAATCCTGTTTATATTCCCTCCATCTAACATAATGTACGCGATATATGAAACGGCTAGAAAGAGAATTGTGGGGAGAAGTCTCCCTCACGAGATAGTGTCAAAAGTTTTCCAACTTAACTCAAAGTTTTACCCCCAGTGCGCTGACAAAAATTACAAGTCTTGTAGTTCGAGCTTAATTTTTTTTTGTTGTTAAAAAAGCAAAGCTCAAAGATTTTGGGTGTGAACGCAGTTTCTCAAGCAAAAAAATTATAATAAATTACACTTAGCAGGTAATCGCTTTTAGCTTTACAAATGAGTGATGAATTATAATTAAAGCTTCCTAAAAAAGCAAGTGAACCTAAGATCTAGCAGGGTTAATCACATTAATGAGCGCTCAGGATTATAGTTGGTAGAAAAGTGGCTGTGAACTTTGCCAGGTACAATGCTAAGTAGTTTTCCGATATATCTTCTCGGCAAGGAAAGAAACAGCAGAATACTTCAGCAAATCGAACCGGGTGGAGATGCTGTTGCTATACAGGTACGGTAAATATCGATCCGTAGCCGGCAACATCGCTAGAGCAGCAACGCCACAGGAAAGTGGACCGCCGCACTTATTCCTGAACTGATCCCATGGTTGAGGAGGGGTAAATTATTATCTGACCCAATTTTTAACCGGACACGATTACTTACTTACTTAATTGGCGCTTAACCGTTTTAAACGATTTTGGCCGTCCAACAAGGTCGTCGCATCTTCTCTCTGCCAACTGGCGCCAATTTGTTACACAAGGGATGTTTAAATCATTTCCACCTGATCCTTACAGCGGGTGCCGCCCTCTTCCTCATGCTTCCATCGGCAGGTTTTTCCGAAAGAAACACTTTCTTAACGTCATCCTTAATTCGCATAACATGACCTAGCCAGCCCAGCCGGTGCGTTTTAATCCGGGCACGATTACTTCCGCAAATATAACCACAGAATAGATAAGGCTGAAACCCCAAACTGTCGGTTTATATGCTATATATTGTCCGCTGATGGTGATCTTCGTAGTGTCCTTATTTGTACATTAAGATTAATACTTTGAAGCTATCCGGTATGGACACACTTGCACTATTTTTCTTTTCGCAATAATTCAAGAAGTCCCTAAGCATTCAAAGTATAGTTTTTCTTCTCGACCCAGACGGTTAGTTGTGTCTGAATGAGCGCAGACAAAGCTCATTAATATACCAGCCTATAAGCCTTAATGATGGTCACTTAATCTGCATTGCAGATTACCATAATACTAGCGAAGATCGCTACGCTCAATGACAGAAAGAGAGTCGTTTACTGCTCAGCCAGGCTGCGTGCAGGTTTTGATTTCCATAGGAACTGTGAAGTGGATCTCTTCTCGCACGCTTATAAGTATTCTTATCGCCACACTCCTGGGTTAGAAATTTGGAGGCGATGTACGTTTGGTTTAACCGAGCAACACCCGAACAGTGTAACCATCATTTACACGCAACACACTGGCAAGATTATGACCATGTGAGGTAGATACCTTTCCGACATGTTCAGCGGCACCAGCGGAGGGACACCACAAATTAAATGAGGTTACACTGAAAGGACAGCCCCAGTCCCGAGTCGCTCCGGTATAAGAATCGTCCTTCCGTGAGAGCTCCACACTCCTCTTTCTCCTTTTCCGAAAGTCCGTTGCTTTATAAGCCGCAACAGACTAAACAACTAAAGTGATAGGTCCCGATTTCATTTGAGAAAAATTAAGGTTCTTTGGTTCGAAGAATGTATCAGCGATCTGTCTGCAATACTTGGCCGATTTTTCCTTTCGCAGTACAAATCTATTACCGTGATCGCACTTTTTTCTACACTGCGTTGAAGTGGACGTCGCAACGCCCGATTCAGCGCCCCAGAACGTTTCTAATCTGACACAATTCTTACAAGACTGTGTCTTTGTATCTGGAGGGCATCGTTTCAACTGCGAAGCACTAGCGTTTTCCTTATGTCAGGATAAGCAGAATTCCGGAAGTTTTTGGCTAGTTTTATGGGAACGATGAGACAAACACAAGGTTTCTAAGCAATCTAATTTCTCTCTTCTAATATCTCTTCTTTGTAAATTGTATACTAACTTCACTCGAGATAGATATAGACTCCTATATATCAAAATGATCTGGGCGAAAAAAGATATTCATTTAGCCATGTCCGTCCGTCCGTCCATCTGTACGTAAACACGATAACTTGAGTAAATTTTTGAGGTATCTTAATGGTATACAAGCTCCTGGGCACTCATCTCAGATCGCTATTTAAATGAATGAAATCGGATTATAACGACGCCCACTTTTCGATATCGAAAAATTTCGAAAAAACCGAAAAATACAATTCACTACCAAAGACGGATAAAGCAATGATACTTGGTATGTGGTTTGACCTTATGACTCACAATAGGAACTGTAAAATTTTGAACAATGGCCGTGGGTACCGCCTACTTTTAAAAGAAGGTAATTTAAAAGTTTTAAAAGCTGTAATTTGGCAGCTAAGTATGTAATGTTCGGTTACACCTGATCTTAGCCTTCCTTACTTGTTTTCAAACTGTAATTATTTATTGAAGTATTTCTCTAAGCAGACCCTAACCACGTCGAGTAGAATATTTTTACAATCTTTCGTCAATCTTCAACACTTCGCTCCACAAATTCAATGCGATGCATACCTGCTCACTCCTCCCTCCTCCAATTACAAATAATCTATCTTCACACGCTGCCATCCTTTCAGAAAATTAACCATATTATCTGCTGTTAGTGCTGTGTCTTTGCCCGTTGTCACTTATGTAGGACAATTTTCGTCAAATTGAGGTGTTTTGACAAATATGCGCGTATCCTAACCAACAACTAGATGCATAATTTCCAAACATATGTTTTACTTAAACCCAAACCACTAAGGCATTTTTAGGCTGCAAAATGCCAACGATAACAACAACGACATACAATTAGCCGAATATGAGCAAACCGCAACAACAGCTGCAACATAAAATTTACTTGCCAGCTAAGCGAGTAATACGAATATCCACTAATGTACGTCAATGTAAAATGTGTTTTGCGCTTTTAGGGCTTGAAGCGCTTTCCACATCTAAAACATACATCATACTCAGCTACGTGTCTCTATTAATCAACGCGCACAACTTCGTTACAAATTCATTAAACAGGCAAAATAAGAAGGTTAAATCCCACACTTAGAGTGCGTATTCGCAATGGAGTGTTTGCTTTTAGGCGCAGATGAGTCAGTGTAAGCATGTGCAACATTTTTATCGGAAAGTTTGTTCACTGTTGCTTCGAATAAAATACGTGAAATAATGCAAAGTAATTCTGTTGTGTTTGTGTATAATTGTGGGTGTAAACTAATTTCAATTTCAAAACTAATTTTTTAATTCAGAAAATGTTTTGCAAGGTGATGAAAAATGGCAGACACAACTTCCAGCGCAGATGCACAAACCTTATTAAGCAACTGGTCTGGGTTCCAATAAATTAAGTGCACGTGTGATGAATTTTAAGATAAAATAAATATTGACTGTAAATAAGGGAGGCGGAGTGAAAGGTGAAAGTCGGGAAAAATTTAAGAAAAATATGAGGTGAAATAAGAATGAGGAACCGGCAGCTCGGATGCCAAAAACTATAGATATTAAAAATAGGAGCTTCGCAAGAAGCTTTTAAAGAATCAAAGAATTGGAATAAAGGATTATAAAAAGAAACTTATTTGAAAGCTTTCATGTTTAAACCCAAACTAAGGTTAAAATATATTTGGAAATCTTCTAAATAACGTAAAAAATTTGCATGACGTGTGTTACTAAATGATCAAAGAGGGTATTGAAGCTTCAGCCTGAATGCAAGAAATAGAGTCGAAAAAGCTTCAAGCTTGAGCTTTATTTTTTTTAAAGCGTCAGGCGTCATTAGTGACAGTGTAGAACTTTGAATATTTATAAAGGAGTTTGGGTAGAACTATTTTTGAAAATTGGCATACGTTTTTAGCTGCTGAAAATTTGGATGGAAAAACTTAGATATTTTCAAAGTTATACTAAAGTTTTTCGAGAAGCTCAATATATTTGCAATGAAGCTTCAGTGCCACAAAATGTGAAAACAGGGATTTTATTGAAAGCTAATCAAAATTTTTAACAAGGAAAATCTAATAAAATTTCAAACCTTGGAAAAGCATTTAAAAAGTTTTGAGGAAGCTTTGAATAAAGCTCTAACCTCGACGAATCGGTACCAAAACTTTGAGGTAAGAGACGTTTAAGGTATGTACAAATTTATGTGAATGCTTTTAAGGAAGCTTAAGAGGTATGCGACATAACTTTAGCGTTCTAGCAGCAAATGTAAAATATTGAACAACAAAATTTCAGTTAAAGCTTTTTAACCTAAAAGTGCGACTTGTAATAATTGAAAGCTCCTACTGTGATGCAAAAGTCCCAAAGCAAATGCGAAAGCCTGCACAAACGCTATTCAAGTAGCTTTAAAGTATGCAAAGAAACTTTAACGCAACAAAAGGGTTATCAAAAAAATAGAAAACTATTGAATGAAACATTTTTGATCCCAAGAACCGAGTAAGCTTAAGAAATATGCGACAAAGCTTTAGCTTCTCAAAAGCAAAAACAAGATATAGATTAACAAATCTATAGATAGAGCTCATAAAGCTGAAAATACGACTTGAAATAATACAAAGCTCCAACTGTCATGCAGGAGCTACAAATCAAATTTTATAACTGGCAAACAAGCTTTTAACTTAGCTTAAAAGCATGCAATGAAACTTTTACGTAGTTAAAAATCAAATCTTTTGAAATTGAAAATTAAATTTATATATAGAGCCTTAAAGCTGAATGTGCGGCTTGAAACAAGAAAAATCTCCAACTGTGACGCTGAAGCTACAAATCAAACTTAAGGGCTGGGAAAAAACTTTAAACGTAGCCTGAAGGCATGCAACGAAACGGTGTTGCCAGATGCTTTTGAAACAAATTTCGTGATAGTTTTTTTATTTGAATACCGGTACCTTTCTCTTAAAACGTTTCAATAACTTTTTAAGCTATCATATCTGAACACTACTATCATATAGAATTGGCGTTGAATATAATTTGCCGTAGCACTCGATATTGACTTTTAGCGCGAAAAGCTAAAAACTTTACTTGCAGCTCCAGAGCTAGGCCAGCTTATTCAGGTTCTCTATCCCAACTCGCAACCGAGTTTTCCAGATATCTTTCAATATTTGCTCCTTGGTTAAAAATCATATATATTTCATAAATGATTGGCCAACTGAAGCGCTCTTCTAAGTTGGTTGCTTATTATATTTACTAAATGTTACTTCTCTAGCAACATGGCGGATAGATAGATAAATTAAAGTATTTCTTTAGTATGCAAATCCCTACTATATCTTGCAGAAAATTGCCTTAAGGAAGATTTAAATTTAATTCTCAATTTGTCTGAGATTGAAGCTCCATGTTTATGCGGGAGCAGTGCTACTAGTCTTCAATGGCAGATTACAAGATGCGCTGGTATCTAGGATTTAAAATAACCGCATACTAAGTTCCCTTATCTTCGAAAGAATTTGGTATAATTTAAGCATAATTTCTACCATTCAGTATCTCCAGCTATTTGCTAAAAATAGCGCATCATTCGATGCTTGTACCGTAGATGTTCCAATCAGATTGGACGTAATTATAACAACTAAGAAAGGCTAAATTCGGGTGTAACCGAACATTACATACTCAGCTGCCAAATTACAGCATGCAAAACTTTTAAATTACCTTCTTTTAGAAGTGGGCTGTGCCACGCCCATTGTCCAAAATTTTACTATTTTTCTATTCTGCGTCATAAGGTCAACCCACCTACACAGTTTCATCGCTTTACTGTCTTTGGTAATGAATTATCGCACTTTTTCGGTTTTTCGAAATTTTCGATATCGAAAAAGTGGGTGTGGTTATAGTCCGATTTCGTTCATTTTAAATGAATACACAGGAACTTACATACGAAATTTCATTAAGATACCTCAAAATTTAATTAAGTTATCGTGTTTACGGACAGACATGGCTAAATGAATTTCTTTTTTCGCCCAGGTTATTTGATATAGAGAAGTGTATATCTATCTTGATCAGTTTATATCGTTATGCGGTACCGTTATGCGAACAAAATTATTATACTCTGTGAGCTCTTCTCAGCTGAGTATAAAAAAGTAAGAGTTTCATGCGATCTACAAAGCAGGAAAAGTGCATTATGTGCAGGTCTTACAACCTAACCTAGACTAACAAGTTTACTCTTATCATTGAAAAGAGGTGATTACAGGCTCATAATTCGTATGCTGACGACACACCTTTTGGCATGCTTATAAATTAGAACTCGTCAATAAAAGCAGGTGTAGAATGTACGTTCTACAAGAGGAAACAGGGACACGTACTGTTGTTGTTGTGGTTGTTGTTGTATTAACAACAGAGGCTCTCCCCGAAGGTTTTCGGGAGTGTTATAGATGCTGATGGTCCTTCATCAGATATAGATGCAGTACGTTCCGTTAACAAAGCACCATTTAGGTACTATTCCGCCCCCATCTCGGGAACGATTTATGTGACCACATTACACCTTCTAGGCCATCCCGCCCCCAGCCACTATTCCATGAGGAAGTTGGGGTCGCCAGAGCCTCGTATGCTAAATATGTGTATGGTACATTCATATTTATAACATGATTCTCCTGGCGTAGGTGAGGTTGACAATGATTTTCAGAAGCTTTGAAGCCATAAAGCTTTGAGTTGCGCTTATCTACCTCTTGAATCCTTCTGTCTTGCGTTTGCCACGCTAGGACTCCAGCTATTAGGAGTATTACAGCTATCAAGTCTACAAGCAGCAAGTAGTGTGGGTCTTACAAAGCTTCTAGTATTGGCGAGGACGACATAGTTATTTTATAGCATAGGTCCTGGTTTTTTGATATTGCAGTTCCGTACGGTCGTTGAGCAAAACTTCTGTTAACAATGTGTACTCATTCAGTTCATGTGACGTCTTAACGGACCGGTCAGTTCAACCTAACTATTCCAACGTATTTCCATGGACTCAGTTTTAATTTTTTTTTAATATTTTGGGTATTTTTAGTTACTTGTTTGCCCAATTTCTTCAGTTCCAAAAGAAATTGTATACTGGCAACACTGCAGTCATCTGCAATGCATGTGATCACTGCACATATACAAACACCAAATCACTTACATCCGACGCACAAGTAAATAGAAATAAATTTGCATTCGCACCGAGGTATACCACAAGTATGCACAAAACCTTGCACTCACACCAATACAATAACACTCGTTTTAGCATATATTTGCAAGTACTTGTACTACTTGTTACGAACAAGTTGTAAGTAAATAGAACTTTACAAATGTATGTGTTATTTGAATGGAGTGTATTTGCAAGTTCTTGCAACGAGTGTCACCAAAATTCGAAAATTATATGCCACATGCAGCACTCACTACCACACACAGTACTTCAGTACATCAGTTCTTATAACGACGGTAGTTGGAGTAAAAAGTATTCATGAAGCATGTATGTATGTAAGAATAATAAACATAACATTCTATAGCTCTAACAGACGTTTGCATTTTGGATAATGTTGCAACTCATTCCGGCTTACATCCTGTTACATTTAAAACCAACAACCTCATACTTAGGAACTGTAACTCACATAAGGACCTTGTCTCTTATCAATATTAGTCTATTACAAAATATCTTTAAAAAGATTTCCTAAAACGGTTATCGTGGGGAAAAGCATAGGATAAAAAGTCATCTTAATGCCCGCTAGAAACGGAAGGACGGGTTCAGAGAGCTTATACTTCTGTCCGAGGGCACCAGGATAGAATACCATCATAGTTTTTTAAAAGATCCCATTTACAACGAGTTGAGATTAGGTGAGAAGGAGCGACATACTGAGATTACAGACTAGTTCCTTGGAAATACAAATGTGAATTCTGGAAGCAGCAAGCATCTTAGAATATTGTAAAGAGAGCGATATTCTAAAAGTGCGTAAAATTGTAAATAAAGGAAAAGTCATATATATAGTACCGGCATGTATGGAACCCCATCCATAGAGGCATAAACTTTCTCGCTTCATTGCAGGCGATTATTACTTATCTGTACATCTTTTTTTTAGACCGCAAATCAGTAAATGTATTGTTCTTGGGTCTGAATCAGGTGGCGGTAGGCACCCAACGTTGGATGTAAACTTTGCTTTTCGTCAATAATCGGGCAGCATGACCTATTTCCGTTTACTTTCTAGTTCCGGGGTAGATACGGTTACGCGGAGCCAACGAAGATTTGGTAGATGAGAATATTAATGAGCGGAGTTGGCAAATATTCATTTACCTGTGATTTGGTTACCGTTGCGGAAAAATCAAGGTGAATCACAGCAACAGCTTTAGAACAAATATGCTTTGACTCAGAGATGCTTCGTTCTGTAGTTGCGATTATTGTTAAGCGTTGTTGTTGTTGTTGCTGTAGCAGTGCTTCGACCCATCCAATAAATGTGACTACTCACAAATTTTCATCAGTATCTTCTAACGGGATTTCAAGGAAACTTGCAGTTTAAACAGGGCTGAACCAGAGAGAAAGGGGTGTTAGAGGCCTTGATTCCACATTGCAATTGAAAAGATGGTTGGTGTCATGTGGGTGTACGTTACAAACAGGACATACATTTTGTGTGTCGGGGTTGATTGATCCATCAGCATTTTCATCAACGGATCGTGGTCCGGATCGCAAAATATCTAGAAAATTTGCAATACATCAATATGGATCGTGAGCCAGTATTGACAGCATTGCCTCCCTGTGTGACATTGGCCTAAGAGCATTTAATTCCACAAATCCTACAAAATTATTCAAGGTTCGATTCGAGCTCAAGGCCAGAACAATAATTTTTTTCTAATGATAATAATTGTTATTTTTTATTAATAGGCCGATAAAAACAAAAAACAATTGTTAATAAACCATGAGCACTTGGGAATGTCAAACAAAGTAATTGACAATAAACAAAAATCCAGCATTATCAGTGATTTGCACCAGATGGCGCAACACTGAATAAATATGGTTGGTAAAAAGGAATAGAAGTAGCAAATTTGCCAGTCAAACAAATCACCGCTTTATAGCTAAATGGTTAGCGCAGCATGCCTAAAGCGTACTGCTGATGAAGGCTTAGCACCTTTCGAAATGGAACTATCTGCGCAGCTATGACGGATTGTCTGAAAAATTTTCAACTTACAAAACAAAATACAATTTTTCAAATTTAGAAAAATTAAAAAATAACAATATTTATTATTGAAAAAAAAATTATTGTCTGGCCTTGAGCTCGAATCGAACCTTGAATAATTAACAATAGGCCGATAAAAACAAAAAAGAATCCTACAAAATAGTACGGAAATTTTGCTTAAATGGTTTAGATTTTCCAAGCTTTGCTTAGAGGTAGTAAAAATTTGTGGATCATATGTGGATGGCATGTGGGACCCATTTGGATCAGATTTCTAACAGCATTTTTTCACAATTTTGGGGTTA
Source organism: Eurosta solidaginis (assembly GCA_029619165.1). NCBI lineage: Eukaryota > Metazoa > Arthropoda > Insecta > Diptera > Tephritidae > Eurosta > Eurosta solidaginis. The sequence goes on along the minus strand of JARSSU010029019.1, from coordinate 20,909 downwards.
ATTTATAAGCTTTGTGCTCAAAATGAAAAAGTTATAATGTGGATCCTATGTCGAACATGAATTTTTTAGGTGCAAGCACACAGCATAGATCAGGGATAACTGCTTTGACTATTAGCATATCAAGTAGGTCTTTTTATACTCAGTTGAGCAGAGCTCACAGAGTATATTAAGTTTGATTGGATAACGGTTGGTTGTACATATATAAAGGATCGAGATAGATATATATATCAAATAATCAGGATCGAAAAAAAATTTGATTGAGCCATGTCCGTCCGTCCGTCCGTCCGTCCGTTAACACGATAATTTGAGTAAATTTTGAGGTATCTTGATGAAATTTGGTATGTAGGTTCCTGAGCACTCATCTCAGATCGCTATTTAAAATGAACGATATCGGACTATAACCACGACCACTTTTTCGATATCGAAAATTTCGAAAAACCGAAAAAGTGCGATAATTCATTACAAAAGACAGCTAAAGCGACGAAACTTGGTAGATGAGTTGAACTTATGACGCAGAATAGAAAATTAGTAAAATTTTGGACAATGGGCGTGGCAACGCCCACTTTTAAAAGAAGGTATTTAAAGTTTGCAAGCTGTAATTTGGCAGTCATTCAAGATATCATAATGAAATTTGGCAGGAACGTTACTCCTATTACTATATGTCTGCCTAATAAAAATTAGCAAAATCGGAGAAGAGACCACGCCCACTTTTAAAAAAAATTTTTTTTTAAAGTAAAATTTTAACAAAAAATTAATATCTTTACAGTATATAAGTAAATTATGTCAACATTCAACTCCAGTAATGATATGGTGCAACAAATACAAAAATAAAAGAAAATTTCAAAATGGGCGTGGCTCCGCCCTTTTTCATTTAATTTGTCTAGGATACTTTTAATGCCATAAGTCGAACAAAAATTAACCAATCTTTTTGAAATTTGGTAGGAGCATAGATTTTATGACGTTAACTGTTTTCTGTGAAAATGGGCGAAATCGGTTGATGCCACGCCCAGTTTTTATACACAGTCGTCCGTCTGTCCTTCCGCATGGCCGTAAAACGATAACTTGAGCAAAAATCGACATATCTTTAATGAACTTAGTTCATGTGCTTACTTGAACTACTTTATCTTGGTACGAAAAATGAACGAAATCCGACTATGACCACGCCCACTTTTTCGATATCGAAAATTACGAAAAATGAAAAAATGCCATAATTCTATACCAAATACGAAAAAAGGGATGAAACATGGTAAGGTAATTGCATTGTTTTATTGACGCGAAATATAAATTTAGAAAAAAACTTTATAAAATGGTTGTGACACCTACCATATTAAGTAGAAGAAATGAAAAGTTCTGCAGGACGAAATAAAAAACCCTTAAAATCTTGGCAGGTATACATATATAAATAAATTAGCGGTATCCAACATATGATGTTCTGGGTCACCCTGGTCCACATTTTGGTCGATATCTGGAAAACGCCTTCCACACCACTCCCTTTTAAAACTCTCATTAATACCTTTAATTTGATACCCATATCGTACAAACTCATTGTAGAGTCACCCCTGGTCCACTTTATGGCGATATCTAGAAAAGGCGTCCACCTATAGAACTAAGCCCCAACACCCTTTTAAAATACTCATTAACACCTTTATTTAATACCCATATCGTACAAACATATTCTAAAGTCACCCCTGGTCCACCTTTATGGCGATATCTCGAAAAGGCGAACACCTATAGAACGAAGGCCCACTCCCTTTTAAAAATACTCATTAACACCTTTCATTTGATACCCATATCGTACAAACAAAGTCTAGAGTCACCCCTGGTCCACCTTTATTGCGATACCTCGAAAAGGCGTCCACCTATAGAACTAAGGCCCACTCCCTTTTAAAATACTCATTAACTCCTTTCGCTTGATACCATATTGCACAAACGAATTCTAGAGTCACCCCCGGCCCACCTTATAGGCGATATCTCGAACGGCGTCCACCTATGGAACTAAGGATTACTCCCTTTTAAAATACTCATAACCCTTTCTTTTGATATCCCTTTTGCACAAACGAATTCTAGAGTCACTCCCGGCCCACCTTTATGGCGATATCTCGAACGGCGTCCACCTATGGAACTAGGGATTACTCCCTTTTAAAATACTCATTAACACCTTTCTTTTGATACCCATATCGTACAAACGCATTCTAGAGTCAACCCTGATCCACCTTTATGGCTATATCCTAAATGGCGTCCACCTATAGAACTATGGCCCACTCACTCATAAAATACTTTTTAATGCCTTTCATTTGATACACATCCAGGGTTTCCCTCGGTTAATTTTCTACATGGTTATTTTCCCTTATGTGTCCACCATAGCTCTCAACTGAGTATGTAATATTCGGTTACACCCGAACTTAACCTTCCTTACTTGTTTTATTTCTTTTTCTACGCTGTACCAAATTATAGAAAAAAGGAATTCAAAAGAAACTGACCTCAATTTGTAGTTAGTTAAACCCTGAGCTTTGAATGCGATTTTAAGTTAACTAGAATATAACCTGGCCACTTTGGGCGCTGTAGCTGATATGAGAAATAAAGGTAATAAAAATGACGAAATAATATTGACTTCAACTTTAACTGGAGCTTAAATACGGACTGAAAAATCTAACTTAAACATCAAATATGGCTGATTGTAAATATAACCTAGTTCAACTATAGTTTAAACTTGCACTAATATAATAACAACCACACTTATACGTAGACTACACTTTGTAATTATACATATATATATGTAAACCGCCGAACATCCAAACAATGATGCATAGTCACGTGATTAAATATGTACCTGCTCAAATAATAGCATACCCGCAACCTCTAACACAACCGCAAACCTTAACGGAACTAAAACAGCCTTTTGCTCTTTCGGAAATAAACCTTTTTTTTTAATTTTTTTTTACTTTGTTTTTATATACTTTTTTTTGCATATTATGCAAAATGCCAAACAATTTCAATATCTACACATTACGGCATTACAAATGCAAAAGGCACAAATGACAGGATAGAAAATTGTGTACATGTCCTGACAGCAAAATGCGCATAAACGCATTAAGGAAACGAAAAAATGAAACGTGTACAATAACTAAATACCAATGTGTGTGTGTGACTGTATTTGTTTGTGTTGACATAAGCAGAAGATTACATACTTAGATTTGTATATCCGCTGGTTTTGTGGGATTTTCTTACAAACAAATTAAACGTACAAGTTTTGGCTGAACTATGAGATATGATAGTGGATCATGCTATTTGGAGCAGCGTATAATCGGCCTGAAGACGAGAAAGAGATTTTTATGCACAAAATAGTTGCATGACCAACTGCAATTTCAAAAGCAGTCAAGTCATACAACTAATTTTTTTCCTTTTAATTTTGGAGCTGAGCTAAGTTTTTTAAAAGAAAAAATTAAGGCTGCTAAAACTTTTGTAGGAGTATTTTCTAAGGTTTATTTTAGATCTAACTCGTAGGCACTGTACCAATAAAAAGTACCATCTTTTTTTTGCGGGAGGGCGGAAAAAGCCTACTGCACATAGTTGCTGCCGTTGCCGAAACTATGTGTCCGCAGAGTAAGAAACAACCCCAGTTTTGGAACCGTCGCCCATCCCGGGACCAATTTCGCACTACTTCAGGGAGGCGTTTCATATTTCTCATTTTTTAAGCTCCCACTGTTGTCCCTGCATCCAGGTCCTTCGCCTGCGCATTCCTCTGCCCTCCCTCTCAGCATACATCAGGCTGTGACATGCTATAAAGGGCATTTTGCTCACTGCAGTCCAGCATTCCTTCCTGTTGCACATTTGCCATACTTAATTTGTCGTGGTAGGTTCCTCCCTGAAAATTCTATGCAAGGTGAGTCTTTACTCGTGAAAACGGGGGCAGTGGAATATGACGTGTTCTGCGTTTTTATAACTCCGTGGTACACCTTGAGTAAAGGGATCTTCCTCTATTCCACACTTTCATAAATACTCTTTAAAACCGCCATGTCCACTCAGTATCTACGTGAGATGGTAGTTCAGTTCGCCGTGCTTTCGCTCATTCCATTGAGCTACGTCTCAAACTAATGTGAAGGTCCACACTGGTGCTGCGTATAGTATTATCGAGCTGGTTACTGTGAACAATAGTTGACGGGTAGCTTCGCTAGGACCACCAATGTTAGGCATAGACATTCGCATAAGTGCTCCAATAACTTTGGTAATTTGCTATCCCATCGCTCTGAAGTGCTCTTCGAAAGTTAACTTAGAGCCAAGGTGTACTCCTAAGTGTTTTAGAGAATCCTTTGAGGTGTTTTGATGATCCCTAATAGTTAAAACTAACTCGTTCGCCGACCGTTAGGAGCTTAATAATACCACTTCTGTATTTTGCCTGGCCAACTCCAGTCCCGTATTGGTCAGCCGTTCCTTTATTCTTCCTACGGCGTTATTACATAATTCCTGAAGCAGGTTAGTTTTCTTGGCCACTACTACCACTGCAATATCATCAGTCTGTTTTCTGGTAGATCAATCTTTAGCACCCTGTCATATATTGCATTCCAAATCATTGGACCCACAGGGGACACTCCAGTGATTTTGTACTCTTTGCTCCTTGATCCGTGTCAAAAAGAAGTACTCTGTCAGCTAGTGAAATAATTACTCACGCTCTTTGTTTATGATTCTCTTTCATTAGGTAGTCGCTGGACAAGCTGAGTAGCAACAACGAAAGAGGCTATTGTTTATTTGCGCAACTCAAAAAACACATTTTGCAAAAAAACGCCCATGATAAGGATGTATGAATTGTTTATTATCAATATATTTGTAGTTTTTTTTAGAATCAAGCAAAGTATGAATATTATACAGCCTATCAACAAACTAATTTTTGAGCGACAACAAAAATGCGTGCCTACGTCTTGCTTCGCTGCCAGTAAGTCAACGACTTAACACTATCACTACTAGGATTTTTGTTCATACCAACACATCCACGGATTCAATTTTAGTGACTACTGATATAAATTGAAATATTTATGTTATTTCCCTTTTTCTTTCCTCTCTCCTCTCTCTGCTTTCTATATTTTGCTCTTTTCCTATTGGCTCTCCGTTAAACTTACTTTTTATTAACTTCATCCTTCTAGTTCTCTCTTTTTATTTGCGTTTTTAATGCCCACATGATATTACTCTCTGCCTCTTCTTCAATTTAAGTACCTACCTTACAGCCTTTTGTTTCCTCTCCCTTCTCTGACAACAGTTCATTAGTAAAGTATGATCTTGCTATGAAAACAAGACTGCAAGCCATCAAAAACTCATAAAAATAGCCAAATGTTCAGTTAGAGCCTTAACTATATAAAACAACTCATAAAATATTTTATTCGTAATTTTTTGTTTGTTTATTGCTAGCAATAACAACCGTTACCGTTAAGTTAATAAAAAATTGTTGTTTAAAATTACAGAAATGTACTTTCAACATTTAACTTTTTTAAAAAAATATTTACACAATAAATAAAAATTCACTGTCATTGCCAAAAGTGCTAAATATATACACCCACACGTACATAAGCAAGCCCAGATAAAGAAAAAATAAAAACAGGTTTTATTTAATAGCGGAAAGTGCATTTTGCGTATATAAAAAATGCCAATAACAATCCATGGACGGGCTAACGAACTTAAAGTTGTAGCACATTTTGCGTTGTTTAAATATAAAAAAGGGTAAACAATTATTTTGGAAAAAAATCACATTTGTATGTGGGTAGTTCCTTCGAAAACTGACTTATGACACGAATATATGATCTGGCAGATCTGGCAACTCTGCCGCCCCTAGTAGCTGGAGCCTTGAGCTCGCCAGCACAGGACACGAAGACAGAACCCATTTATCATACGTTATTAACAAAGGTCCATAATGAAATTGTTTGCCTCTATAATTTATTTTTTTGAAATAATTAAATTGTTTTAGAAAACTACAAGTGAAAAATTCCTCTGCGTCACGCAGAAATTTTCCGAAATGTGTTCGAAAATTAAATTATTTGCTTGTGACTTTCTTCTTTAGCAAAATTCAAAAAGATTTCGGAATCCAACTCATCCTAATAAAAAGTGCCGTCTGCCGATTTTTATTGACCTGGCATGGAATAACCCTTAGTATATCTATAATAATATTTACACATGTACAATTCAAAATATGTAGAACTTAGCCAACAGCAGCAATTCAATGCGTCTGTAAATATGAACAGATAAAAATTGCAACGGTATAAAAAGGTAATATTTGTGTTTACAGAAAAGTATGCGGGGTATTCCAAAGTGACGGGTGCGAAATTTTGACTTAACTTTGGCACAAATTTTAAATAATTTATTTGTAAATAGTAATTTAAAAAGATTTTTAGCTTTATCACTTGAAGTGAATATTTGTGTGATACCAAACAAATTAAGTTGTGTACTTTTCATGAAAAAAATACAATTTTCTTAGTGTGACGGGTTTGACTACGAAATCTGTCTTCTATGTAAAAAGCTTTTAAAATCTTTTTAAAGCTGGTTATACCAAATAAGATCAAATGTTTACTTAAACTTATGTATATTTTACAAAGATTAAATATAAACTAATTTCAGCTTGTGACGGGTGGGACAAGTTAAATTCGAAGCACATAATATGTGAATAGATTTCAACTTCTTCCTTAAGGGTTGGTATTGTAACGAGTATTAGCAGCACTAAGGGATACTATCATCTCTAAGCCGATGCTAAGCAGTGACTTGTATGCACATCAATAATTCAATCATTATGTCTACACATATACGTACGTACACGCTGCGGAGAAGCAGCGCACAACCACATGCATAAATCTGAGATATTCCCGAAAGTATGCAATGGTTGTGCAAGTGTCGCTCACACATTCAAACACATGCAGATATCTTATCTGATATGCTCCCAAAAAGTAGGCAATTATAATTGTGGAAGTGTCGCTCACAAATACACGCGCATATGAGAGCTATACACGTGCATCTGTAGTTATTATTATATAGCAGTAACTAAGTAAATACTGGAAGAGCCTAGAAATATGCAAACGAGAAATAAGAGAGTATAAAAGGCCGCAACAGTAGAGGCACGACAATCAGTTTGATGTAAGACGCTATCTGGCGAGCAATAATAGTGTTATTTTGGAATTACTTTAATAAAGACCATTTTGCATTATTGAATAGTGGAGTTATTTATTCAAAAGTTTAGTGATTCGAACGTGAGCAAAAGATTGCAAATAAGGGGAATTGCAGTACGTTCGTAGAATTGGTGTCAGAAGAGGAATTGTTTAATAAATTCCAGAGGACAACAAGGACATGGCAAAGTTAAGTGAATTAAGGATCCAGCAATTTAAAAAGGAGTTGGAGAACCGTGGATTGAATACAACCGGCAATAAGATCTAACTTCAAGCACGGCTACGAGAGGTAATGGAGTCGCAAGGAATTGATGTGGGCGAGTATGTCTTTTATCCTAATGGGGACGAGACAACAACAAAAATTGAAGAGAAAAACGAAACATCGTAGACATTTACGAGCCCAGACTTGAACATGATTTTGGCTGCAATATCTGCTCAAACATCGACAATGGCATCCCAACTGGAAGAACAAAAGACAAATATAACCACTCAACTGGAAGAACAAAAGACAAATATAACATCTCAACTGGCGGAACAGAAGACATATATGGTATCCAAATTGAATCACAGGAGACACGTATATCCGAAATGTCTTCACAAATAACATCCAGGATTGAAACACAGGAGGCACGTATATCCGAAATGTCGTCACAAATAGCATCCAGGATTGAATCACAGGAAATGTCGGGACAAATTTCAGCACAGGTAACATCGCAGAACTCTGCACAACTAGAAACCCGTATGGACGAAAAAATAATGCAGTTTGAGAACAAAATCGGGGCTGAGGTGGACGCTTTAAAAGGTCGTATACAGGAGCTGCAACTAAATCGCCCAGTTGTTTCAGCAAGCAATACGAAGGTAAAACCTCCAGCTTTTCGCGGCTCTGTTTCTTTCCAGGTATTTAAGCTCCAGTTTGATAAGACCGCAACAGTGAACAATTGGAATGCTGAAGAAAAAGTTGCTACACTATTCGTGGCATTGAAAGGATCTGCTGCTGAAATCCTACAGAGGGAGAGCGGAACAACTACGAAACTTTGATGAGTGTTCTAGAGAGTCGATACGGAACTGAGCATAGGAGACAGATATACCAAATGGAGTTACTGAATCGCTTCCTGAAGCCTGGTGAAACATTGCAAGAGTTTGCGTCGGATGTTGAAAGGCTGGCGCATTTAGCGAATGCGGACACACCCGTGGAATACACTGAAAAAGTAAAGATTCAGAGCTTTATAAATGGCATACGGGAGGTCGAAACAAAGCGAGCTACATACGAAAACCCAAAACCAACATTCGCAGAAACGTATCACATGCTCTCATTCAGGAAACAGCGTCGCTTCTGTGTAAGCCAGTTTTCAAAGCACGCCGTGTGGAAATAGAAAAGCCAGAGTGGGTAGACGCAATATTGGAGGCGCTGACAGGATCGCTAAAGCGGAATGAAAGAGTTATCAAAAAGCTTCAAATGCGGGAAGCCGGGTGACATTGCACGTCATTTCGATTTTGATCCTAGTGGTTTCAACAGCATGGGTGGTCTTAATAAAAAAGCTGGGGGGATGAGCAAGAGCGAGTAAGATGTAGATCTCGAGAGCTAGATCCAGCTATTGAATGCCCAGTGATATCTGTGTCGCAAATTGGTAGAAAATCGAGTAGTCTTACCGTCAGAGAGAATGTGGATGGCAAGTAGTGTGTACTGACTGTAGATACGGGCGCAACTTATTCCTTGATTCGATCTGATTTAGTCAACAGGAGAGTAAAACCGTTACCGGGAGCAAGGTTGCGTACGGTCACAGGCGAGTATAACCAAGTCCAGGGAGAAGTAATATGTGAAGTCTTAATGGGAAGGTCATGGTTCTACACAAATTCATTGTGGCGGATATTGTTGATGAAGTCATGTTGGGAGTGGACTTCTTAGTTGACCATGACATCAAGATCGATATGCAGAGGAGGGTTATGCGTTATGAGAACCGGGATGTGCCACTTAACTTTATTTTGGAGGAAGGGTTCAGCAGTAATCGAGTACTGGTGGAGAAGACTCGACAAAGACCATGGAAGTCAACGGTAAAGGTTGATGTATCGAATAGGCCAAATAAACCGAAATCAAAGGCACTTCCGAGAGAAACACTGGCGTTGACAAAACCAAAAGGACGAACGAAAACGAAGGAAAGAATTTCCCAGAAGGAATGCAAGGGTAGTTTCAAGCCAGGGCGCACCACTTTTGTGAAAACGTGGTAACGATACTGATTATGCGAAGCTAATCCATCAAGATCAAGCTCTGCGAAGTAGTTCTTCATTGGCCAAAACACAGAGTGCGAGGAACGATCCAGGATAATGAGAAGTAAGATTATAAACGCAGGTGTGATGAGAACAATAATTCAGAAGGTTTCTTGGAGGGAGATTTTGGTACTGTATACAACCCTCAACGGCGGAAAGGTGTTTCATCCAAACTTCTGGTGCAGTTGGTGAAGAGACCCGTTCAAAGTGTGTGAAGAAGATAAGTGATAGCATCTACCGCATACCAACCATGAGGAAACCACGAAGTAGAAGAGTGGTACATTTGGAGATGCTAGCGGCGTTTAGATCGAGAGATTTGGTCTGATCGGGATGATCAGACTTATGTGGAGGGCAGTGTAACGAATATTAGCAGCACTAAGGGATAATATCATCTCTAAGCCGATGCTAAGCAGTGACTTGTATGCACATCAATAATTCAATCATTATGTCTACATATATGTACGTACACGCTGCGGAGAAGCAGCGCACAACCACATGCATAAATCTGAGATACTCCCGAAATTATACAATGGTTTGTGCAAGTGTCGCTACACATATAAACACATGCAGATATCTTATCTGAGATGCACCCAAAAGTAGGCAATTATAATTGTGGAAGTGTCGCTCACAAATACACGCATATGAGAGCTATAAACGTGCATCTGTAGTTATAATTATATAGCAGTAACTAAGTAAATTCTGGAAGAGCCTAGAAGTATGCAAACGAGAAATCACAGAGTATAAAAGGCCGCAACAGTAGAGACACGACAATCAGTTTGATGTAAGACGCTATCTGGCGAGCAATAGTAGTGTTATTTTGGAAGTACTTTAATAAAGGCCATTTTGCATTATTGAATAGGGGAGTGATTCGAACGTTACCAGAAGATTGCAAATAAGGTGAATTGCAGTAAATTCGTTACAATATATCTTCTTCACTTATTTTATGAATTAGAGGACAATCCCTTCATTCAAATTTTTTTTAGACGAGGTGCCTTTTTCGCTCGATGGCCCATTTATAAATATATGCTACTTAAAATTGAGTTGAAAAAACTGTGTAGACAGGTTTGTCTATAATAATTTGTATATTCACGTTTTCATATTTATTTTTATTCACATAAGTACATTCAATCGCCGCATTTGTATTTATTGTTCACAGCTTTAATTGAAAATCGCGCATTTTCCAAACTAGGGTTAACGATTTGTTTATCAATAAAAATTTTGCTTCAAGTTATTAAACCGAATGTGAAACGCAAACATGTATGAAAGCATAAATACAATACAAAATGCGCTTTAGGTGTTAAAAAAATTTTTTTCTTGCTGTTTTTTTTTCATTATTTTTAGTTACTGATTCTTAATGCTCATAATAAAATTACACATAAAAACCTGAGTAAAAATATTTTAATTATTTTAAAATATTTTTTAGTAGTCATCAAGCTTTTATTATTTCTTTTAAAGCATAATTGAATGAGGCATGTATAAAGTTTTTCTTGTTATTTTTTTCAAAACCCCAGTCGAAAAAAATGTATGCATGCAGGGTGAATGTATGCTGAATGCATGAAAAAGTATGTAAATTTTTTTTTAATTCTTAATCATATTTATTTAAATAAAAAGTGTGCGTGCTGTATTGGTGAAAAAGTATGAACAATTCTATGCTAGCTGGAAAAATTTCTATGCATGCATGAAATATGGATGTTGTATCAATGATCGCATGTTTGTAAAAATGCACTTTTCTTAACTTTGTCTGCCGTATATGGTTTAGGACTCAATTTCGAATGTCATTACTAAATGACACTAAATTCTCCCTCTCAACGAGAGAAAAGTACCCTGGCGTCGAAGATAGCAAAGCTAAGCTGGAAAGAGAAGAGTAGAAAAGGCATACATTTCCTTCTACTTATATAAGATAATAGTTAGCAGGAACTGTGGCCTAAGGCCAAAGCTTTTTCTGCGGCTCTATACAGTGGCCATAAGACCCATGTAAGTGTACGGAACATTAGTTAGATGGCCAACACTGAACAAAGAATACAATATTAAGAAACCAAACAAGATACAGCGGACAATAAGCGTAAGATTAACTGGAGCACTTAGGTCGAATACATCTGAGGCACTTAGTTTTATCCTTAACCAGCTGCCATTGGAGCTCCACATACGTCTGACAGCTATCAGCTCAGTCAACAGTCTTAGGGAGTCTAAGAGTTGGAACGAAAAGCTTGATTACCAAAGCGGTGTCCCAAAAGTGCTCCCAAACTTGGACGGGACATTACCATTCACCCACAATAAACTATGACAAGAATTTCCAAGCGACGTTCTGTTCAAGACCGTATGGGCAGCCAACAAAATTCACAAGGAAGCCTCTTCACTGAATAGTCCAAAATGGCCTGCGATGTGGGTGTGAGAGTTTTTTCCCGAACAGCTAATAGTCGCAATATTCATTCGTCTCCCAAGCTCAGCTGGTATCTACCAAGCAGATTTACTAGGTGGTGGGAAAGGCCTATATTTTTCTGTCAGAAAATCGGGCAAGCAACGGTGATATACGCATATACACGCAAGCAGCGCTCGAAGCGCAATATTCACCATATTCTGTTCTCTAAGGCCGTCAATGACTGTAAGAGCTGTTATGCGAAGCAGCAAACCTTGCGCCCATTACACTCACTTGGGTACCCGGTCACAAAAACACTGACGACATTGAAAAATCGGATGAACTGGCCAAGGCCAGTGCATCATTAGGGACCTCTGAGGCAGACACTGTGCAGCGAACACTTTTAACAATAATGCAGCTCGATCAATTCTGATTCTACTCTACGCCTATCTGCAAAATCACCAAGCAAACATGACCAGACTACAAATTGGCGGGACGGGACCTACATGCTATGGCCTACTCCGAACGGCAGAGCGCATTCTCATTGAGAGGCTTTTCATGGCAGAAATACACACGAAGTGTTTGCCAAATCACTGCCGAGGGGCGAACAGGTTAGAAAACTTTTTTGATTGAAGAAACTTTTTTCTAAATTTTCGATGTTACTTTGTCCTGGGCTTGAACACAGGATCTTCGGTGTCCAGATACCACGCTCACTGCACCATTTGGCCCTGTTAATACAACAATAACATGCACCATTTGGCACATACGCGGAAAGGATGAAAATCCCCTTCTACGACAGGTGCATGCGCTATAATGTGGACGGTTGTAAGTAGACAGTCCCGCATTTTCTCTGCGAGTGCCCAGCTCAAGCAAACTTGAGGATACGAACTCTAGGCACATTTGAGCTGCCCGACCTAGCGGCGATGTCAAAATGCTTCATAAAGGACATCAGAAGGTTTATTGATCTAACCAAATGATTTGAGTAGACATACAGGGTACATTACGTTATTGGTTCAAGGAGCTTTATGTACGTCAAAATGGTGCCTAGGGCGCCACTTGGGCCTGGTCTCTCCGGCCGCGGGGTAGCACAGCGATCAACCAAGCAGTTAAGAAAAATTTCTCTTACAATAAATTTAATTATCTCCTACTTTTAGCTTGTGGTTAAAAATAACATTTGAAAATGATCTCGATCCAAAGGGGATCCGTATTTTTTTAGAATTTTTTATACATATTGTGGCGAATTTTGACATCACTAGGCTGTTAGTAAATAATAACGCAACAACAAAAACATGAAGCCGCCACTCGTACGTACATGTAACATTAAGCCAAGCTACACTTGTGTACATCAATACCTCAATCATTATTTATACACATACATAGAAAGCGAAGAAGAGATAACTCGCAACACATATAATCATCGGCCGTAGTAGTTGCTCACACATACACACGCATATGGCTATAAACTACAAATATGCATGTACTCATATAACTAATTACCAAGGAGGTGATACAAAAGTTCTAGAAAGTGAAACGTCTAGACCTTTGGAGAAATATGGGAACGAAGCAACGGAGAGTATATAAGCAGCGCAAGCTGAACAATCAGTAATCAGTTTGGTTTAAACACGCTATCAGTTGCGAAGTGAAGTATAGTTGTGAAGTATAATTGTACTACTCCCAAAGTAGTCTAAATAAAGACAATTTTGAAATACTGAACATTGGAGTGATTTATTCAACAGTTTATCGATTCGAACGTTAGCAGAAGGTTTCAAATAAGCGGAATTTCCCAAAATTAGGTACAACATTTTTTTTCTGCTTTCGGGCCTTTTTTAAACCTTCATGCAATTTGCCTTTTTTTACCAAACATGAGACCGACGCACGGTGGGTATTTGATAATTATAGCTGGCTAAAATTAAAGCAACAGTTTTTACTGTTCAAAAAGTTGGTGTCTCACTTCATTGTTATGAAAGGAAATATTTGGCGGTATATTCACGGTGTTCCGCGCAGAATTACTATGGATCGGGCCCCCGGTTTCGGATGGACCGGGTCATTTTTTGGCATTACATGAGATATGTCAATATATGTAGGTATCAAACGAAAGGTATTTTACTCCGCTTTTCTACTGACATTTTTAGTTAGGGTTGTCACTTCGGGTTGTCACCTCACCTTCTTTTTTATATTTCTTAGTATATCCACTACCATATCGGAAACGGCTTAACCGACTTTGAATCAAATTTGGTACATCGATATATTATTACATTTTAAAACTTTCCACCTAGGTGTTGCCACGGAAAGATGTTTTCATAAGGTTGCCACATTTTTTAAGTTAAAAAAATTACATGAGATATGCCAATAAGGGTATCAAAGGAAAGGTATTTCACTCCCGCTTTCCTATTAGTACATTTTTAGGTAGGGCTGTAACCTCACCTTATCCACTAGGATCTCAAAAAAAAAGAAAAAGAAATATTTGACACTAAATTCATGGTTTAATTATTCATCATTAGTATCAATATCAATAGCAATGTCGTCGTCTTCATCATATTCAACATCCATGAAAAAAGGTTCAGCAGAAAGCGGCATCTCTTGACTCTCTTTTGACAATGGCATTGATGTTCTCTTTACGCGGGGCCTCTTTACCGTCAAAAAAGGATCCGAAATTAAAGCAATCTTTTCATTACATCGAAGTTGCAGGAAGTTCTTGCATGTTTTCTTGCAAAACTATCACGATAAAGGCGAAAATGTTTGTTTCTTGCTTCACTGGCTTCGATAACTGAATTTTCGATAACAGTTGCGCCATGAATTGTGATGTCCAAGAATAAAGGTTAACATACAGCTCTGCAGTTTTCACGACAGTCTCTTACAAAATTGATCACCACTCAAAAATCGTGAATAAAACACAAGCTTGCGTATTGCCAAAAAATTACTGACATGATATGCCATGAAAACAAGATATATCTTTTTGTTTGTAAGGTTTCTAGAAAATTAAATATTGAAAAGTATCAGTATTACAAGTAGAATAACTTAGTTAAAATATGAGGTACAAAAAAATTAACATATGAATTAAAAACACATTTACATGTCCTTAAAGAAAATGTAATTATATTTGATTAAGGCTAAACAAGTGAATAAGTATTTAGGTTAGAAAGGTATATCGCTTTTTAGTCCAAAAATACACCCAACTGCACAAAATTTTTAAACAACTTTAGATGTGCGCGGTTAGTTCCGTTTACGTTGCAGATGGGTTTTGGGGTATGTATACTATTCAGTGGCCATCTAGGAACGCCAGAGAGTATATTAAAAAGAATTAGAATATTTTGAAAAATCGACTTTTGGCCAGCTAAATTGATCAAATACCCCACCGTGCGTCAGCCTTCATGCAAACTCAGTTAAATTTGCATCTTTTCAGCATTTTCCCCTATACAGCACTTAATATCTTTGCAATTTTTCCAGCGCTACATCACTTGCTTCTTCATTTTCCTTATCTACCATCACAGTAATTGCTGGTTCATCATTTGCTCGGACTGCCTTACATATATACGTTAGCGTCTCTCAGCACTTTTGAATTTCACTTAAAGTAATTAGCCATTTTATCCTACGATTTCCGAACATTTCTGCTAATTATTATTGGGAAGACTTCGTTTTCAATTTGTTCTCTTTTGTGATTATCATTCATTTGCACTCAGGAACTTTAATTAATTTGTATACACACATATATATACATATTTATATGTACAACACTTTCTTTCCATTCTTTAACAGCTATCTTGTGCCATTTTTCCTATTACTTTGCTTCTTTGCCTGACAACCAACATTTTGCCTCTATCATTAATCCTTTCTCATTAGTTTTTATTGTTGCTCATACGCCGTGTAGTCTCACTAAAAGCCTTATTGGCTAATATCAGCTTACATTTTCTTACAAACACCCAAACATTTCTATTTTACGCTATACATATTCAATTATCCCTTTCTGCAACCATCTCTATACATAATCTGATATCATCAGCTATCAGCTTTGCTGCCCCTTTTATAGCAAAAAAAACAATAACAACAATCTGTTTGCTTCCATTTGATTATCAACTTTTGTTTGTTGTGTGCCCGCGTTTGCTACAATTAATTCCAGTACTTAATTAATAATAATATTTGTCTGTTGGATAATTTTTGATGCGATTAATCTTGCTTACGTCACGTAGTCACATACACACGCGCACACACAAACACACACCCACATTTTTATATTAGCATAAATATTTATCCCTTTTAGCTTTATGAATATTTGTCTTTATTGATTTGTGCTTTTTTATACCCAGCTGCACTTGTACACAGGGTATTATAACTTTGATTGGATAACAGTTGGTTGTACAGATATAAAAGAATTGACGTAGATATAGACTTCTTTATATCTAAATCATCAGTATCGAAAACAAATTTGATTAAACCATGTCCGTCCGTCAGTCTGTTCGTCCGTTAACAAGATAACTTGACCAAATATTGAGATATCTTCACCAAGTTCTTATCTAGTCCCCAGAAGAGATTGGTATTGAAAATAAGCGAAATCGGATGATAGGTTAGGTTAGGTTAAAGTGGCTGCCCGCAGCAATGTGAGGGACACACTTAGGCCGGCTGGGCCATTGTGATACCACTGTGTGGGCTATAGCTCGTCCTCCTTTAGATTTGTAAGAATTTGAACCAATTTGTCCATCTGATGTAGCGTAGAATATTTTCGTTTTCCGCAGAGCCAAGTTCTGCTAAGCAGTCGATGAAATACTTATGCAGACATTCCATACATATACTGGCCAGAGCAGGGCATCTACAGAGGAAGTGCTCGACGCTTTCTATCTCCCTTCATCCCTACAGCTCCGACAAAAATCGTTGGTTGGAATTCCCATGCGTTCGCCGTGTATTCCCATCAGGCAGTGGCCCGTTAGTATCCCTATCAGTGAACCTAAAGAGAGATGGTTGAGGTTAATGAGGAACCTAGTTCGATTCTCATTTATGCGAGGCCAGGTTTGGTTGGACACCTCGCATGTGGGTTCCAGCGTCCAACTGGAATTTGCCTTCCTGGTGAAAAATGATGTTAGCCAGTATTTGCACGCAGCAAGAGGGGGAGCAATGTCCTTCAGCGTGCTTAGCTCTGTCTGTTCAGTAGCATTCCTCGCTAGGTCATGGGCAGCACAGTTCCCAGGTACACCGCTGTGACCTGGAACCCATACAACAGCTGTCTCGCACCGCGATGCGACAATAACCACGCCCATTTTGTTCATATAGAAATTTCAGAAAAATGGAAAAAATTAGATAATTCGAAAACGAAAACCACTAAGGTAATGAAATTTGGTAGGGTGAATTGGTTTTGTGACGCAAAACATAAATTCTAAAATATTTTGGAATATGGGCGTGGCACCACCCACATTTAGAAATTTAAATTTTAAAGTTTAACAAGCCGTAAATCAAAAGGCGTTAAAGATTTTACATTGAAATTTGGCAGAGACAATATTCTTGCCAAATTATATAGGATGAGTGAAGAAGAAGAAATCGGTTAAAGGCCACGCCTTTTTTACTAAAGGTCTAAGGACCCGCCCATATTGCACAGCTTTATAACACTATTTACCACACAAAGCAAACAACAACAGCATTTCAAGTGCACAGCTGGGTATAAAATGTTCGGTTTCACCCGAACTTAGACTTTCTTACTTGTTTTCTTATTATGTTGTTTTGACAACTAAACGATTATGTAAATATTGACATTAATTCACCCTCAGTACTTCAACTATTAAACCATAATTGCAAAATCCGACAATATGCAATGATTATAACAGTGAATGGAGTCTGGTGCATTAAAATGTGTTTAAAAAGGGTAAACCGACGCAACTTGACAGCTACAGACTTCAAGCCTTGCTCAAACCATAGCCTGACAGAATATTTGACAATAGTCCAGAATGATTGGTACTTAACGACGGCAGGTTTAGTACAGTTAGAAACTCACACGAACTTTGCGGCTTTCGATGATTCTCGCGAACAATTCTATATAACCACGTTGACTGCAAGTTTCCTCGGAATACCGTTAGAGGATATTGTTGAAAATGTCTGAGTGATCCACCAGTTTGATGGGGCGAAGCACTGTTAAAACAAAAACGACTACAAATCTGATCGCATAGCTCTCTATGTCTTACCAATAGTTAGGTTATGTTGAAATAGTATATATTGAAGTATTAAAAGTTTCACTCTAGAAGATATACTGCCCATTGTAAAGGCTTTCGATAAGTGCCAGTTGGGGGCACAATCGTACAGCCAGATACTTCTTCATAAGTCCACAACAAGTCAGTTTCTTTTCCTTATAAATCTGAGTAGGTACTAAAGAGGCGTAATTCGTACCTCTGTTAGACTGTCGAAAAACCGAGCACTTAGAAATCTGTGTCATCTTGTGTCTACTAGTGGGTATTGGTAGAGATAATGATTAATCGACTCCTTTCCACCTCATTGGAAGTTTCTGCAGAGGGAGCTTGTTGATACGCGTCATAATTAAAGTATCACAGTGATCTGTGATAGCGACCGTGAG
This sequence comes from Eurosta solidaginis, assembly GCA_029619165.1. Classification (NCBI taxonomy): domain Eukaryota; kingdom Metazoa; phylum Arthropoda; class Insecta; order Diptera; family Tephritidae; genus Eurosta; species Eurosta solidaginis. The sequence goes on along the minus strand of JARSSU010029019.1, from coordinate 2,599 downwards.
TACTCTCACTGCAGATTTGACAAGGAATCTTGTTTCTTCTCCAAATATGGTCATAAGGATATTGAGAACTCAATGGCGGTAATACGGCGTTGTCGGCCATATTGAAGGCTTTTCCTTCCTTCGTTTCGCTGTACGTAAAGTTCCAGAAGAGGGGCATTGAGATGCCAGCAAGGCTCTGTATCTTCGAACGATAACATATTCAAGTTGGGTTATAATGCCTTTAGGGCTGTCTGTTTGCCAGTAAAGGCAGTTACAGTTTGTTGCGGGATTAGATCGCTATGGAGTATTCTAGCTGGTCTATGGCATAGACCTCTTCTAGAATACACTTAAGGAGCCGGAAAGACTGATGGACATTAATTGACCCCCCTGCGCGGAGCCTCAAAATGCACTTTATTATTTACACGCTTTTACTGTGAATTAAATTATTCTGTTAATAACTTAAATTTTATTATAATTTTATTTTGAAGTGATTAACTATAAACGATTGTTTGACCTTCTACTACTGTTATATAAACTCTTTTTAATTGAAAATTATTTTCAATTTTTTAGTTCGGTTTGCTATAAAAGCGTGTTTTTTTAGTTTTTTTAAACTATTATTTATTTTAATTTTTTAGTTCAAGTAATTTTAAAAGTTTAAGTCGAGAGTGATGAAACCTCGAAACGCCAGTGGTCCATGGATGAATCCAACCCCACGGCACCGAAAAAGGCCAAGACGCAGGGAGGCTGGACGCGGTCTTTCGCCGAAATTGCCAAGGGTCGGCAGATCATTGGCATTACAGACGAGAGCAGCGAAGATGGCAGGATCCCGAAACAACAGTGGAAGTGGATAGAGGCCGCGCTCGCTACGGTGGCCGTTAAGGTTAAAAAGACAACCCTGGTCCACCGCCATCTTACACCGATGCAGGGTGGTTCCAGGGCAATGTCAAGCTAATTGCCTGTGACGACGCCAGGTCTGTCAACCTTTATAGGGCCGCCGTCACGCTGATAGGGGTGGTATATCCAGGCGCGCGCCTCAAGGTAGTGGAGGCGCGTGATATCCCCTCACGACCAAGGGCTATAGTCTGGGTTCCAGTGACGCCAACGGACCCAGCTGAAATCCTGGAGCTGCTCCAGGAGTACAACCCGCCACAGGTTTGGAAGTCAACCCGGATAAAACCGAGCTTTTTCTCTTCACGAGGAGGTACAAAGTACCAAATCTTACACCGCCAAGAATTGAGGGTACGTTCTTAGCGTTTAGCGATCAAGGCAAGTATTTGGGAGTCATTATGGATATGAAGCTATTATGGAGTGACCATATAGTGGAGCGATCCAAGAAGGCAGCAGCAGAGCTGTTAACCTGCAAGAGGGCAATTGGCACCTCCCGGGGATTCTCCCCTAAGGTGACCTACTGTATTTACACAGCCATTGTGCGCCCGATTCTTCTTTATGATGCCTTGGTCTGGTGGCCTGTACTAGCTAAAAGTACCTATCTTAAAATGCTTCAAAAGATGCAACGACGTTCGGAGCTCTGCATTACCGGAGCTCTCGGCTCCACTCCAGATTCCGTTACATACATACATGGATACATAGATACATAGATAGATACAGGCCAAGCTAATAAAAGCGTGTTAAAAAGGGCTCCAGTATGCTCTTTCGTAGATGTGCTGCATCCACTTCTATCATTAATAAAGGAATGCGTTTTTTCGCATTATTTGCAAGGTTTCAAATCTATGGCCATTTGGGGTGGTCACAAGTTCAATTGACCTTATGTCCGTTAACCTTGTGACCCCACCATCACATTATTGCATTGTCATCGAGCCTTGATACGTGTGCAAAGTTTCAATCAAACTTATGGCCATTCAAAGTGGTAATAAGACCAATTGACCTGATGGCCGTTGACCTTATGTCACCACACCATCACATTAATGCATTGTCATCGAGCCTTGATACGTGTGCAAAGTTTTAATCAAACTTATGGCCATTCGAAATGGTAATAAGACCAATTGACCTTATGGCCGTTGACCTTATGTCACCACACCATCACTCTAATACATTGTCATCGAACCTTGATATGTCTGCAAAGTTGCAATCACACTTATCGCCATTCAAAGTGGTGATAAGGCCAATTGACCTTATGGCCGTTGACCTTATGTCACCACACCATCACATTAATGTATTTGTCATCGAGCCTTGATACGTGTGCAAGTTTCAATCAAACTTATGGCCAGTCAAAATGGTAATAAGGCCAATTGACCTTATGGCCGTTGACCTTATGTCACTACACCATCACATTAATGCATTGTCATCGACCCTGATACGTACGAAAAGTCTCAAATTAATCATACTTCTAGAAACCAGTGAAAATTAAGCTCAAAAATTCCGTTACATACAGGCCAAGCTAATAAAAGCGTGCTAAAAGGGCTCCGGTATGCTCTTTCGTAGATGTGCCATGCATCCACTTCTATCATTAATAAAGAAATGCGTTTTTCGCATTATGTACAAGGTTTCAAATCTATGGCCATTTGGGGTGGTCATAAGTTCTATTGACCTTATCTCCGTTAACCTATGTCACCCCACCATAACATTATTGCATTGTCATCGAGCTTTGATACGTGTGCAA